>CM056197.1:22298801-22314153 GCA_029692085.1 Gymnothorax javanicus | reverse complement strand
ATTTTACAGTATACAATGACCTTTTAAAGCACTACAAGTCCCCAGCTTAAAGTTAGCATTAGCATTCAGCTTTAACATTACTTTTTATATACAAGAAGGTAAGTTTAAAATGCCATCGTTTTCATATTCTTTTTATTAGGAAAGTTTACACTTTACGGGGAATGACAATGAGAAATTAGGACTAGCGATCCTAGCATTGCAAGTAAAAAAAATTTAAAACATTAACTTACTGATTTCCCTATATACAAAAAGGATAAGTTTAAAATATCTGATCTCATATTTCATGCAGGGGTTATGCTTAATGCCATTGATTATTTTCCATAAAGGAAACGACAGTATAACAATGAGCAGATTTGCTAGCATTAGATCTAATTAGAAGTTAGCATTACATTAAAACATTAACATTACTGTATTTGCTATATAAAAATGGATTAACTTTAATTCCATCTGATCTCATATTCTCATGAAGGGTTTGCTTAAATGCATTCTGATTTTATTCTCATCATAAGGACACTTCCCGTATAACAAGGGCCAGATATTACCCTACATTAGATCCTAGAATTAGCAAGTTAGCATTAGCAATCAAACATTAACATTACTGAATTTGTATATACAAGAAGGGAATTAACCTCTATCTCATATTCTCATGAAGTGTTATGCTTAAATGCCATCTGATCTCATTTTCCATGATAGGACACTTACAGTATGACAATGACCAGATATTAGCACTAGCATTAGATCGCTAGCATTAGAAGTTAGCATTAGCATTCGACATTAACATTACTGTTTTGCCTATATACAAGAATGGATAAGATTGAATGCCATCTGATCTCATATTCTCATGAAGATATGTTTAAATGCCATCTGATGTCTTCTTCTCATCATAGAGAACAATTACAGTTTAACAATGACCAGTTATTAGCACTAGCATTAGATCGCTAGTTAGCATTAGCATTCAGATATTAACATTACTGTATTTGCCTATATACAAGAATGGATCAGATTAAATGTCATCTGATCTCATACTCTCAAGAAAGAGTTATGTTTAAATGCCATCTGATCTCTTTATTCTCATCATTGAGGACACTTAAAGTTCAACAATGACCAGATATTTGCACTAGCATTAGATCGCTAGTTAGCATTAGCATTCAGACATTAACATTACTGTATTTGAATATATACAAGTTGGGTTAATCTTTATTGCCATCTGATCTCTTATTCTCATCATAGAGCACCGTACAGTATAACAATGACTAAATATTAGGACTAGCATTAGATTGCTAGCATTAGTAAGTGAGCATTAGCATTCAAACATTAACATTCCTGGATTTGCCTATATACAAGAATGGATAAGATTTAATGCCATCTGATCTCATAATCTCATGCAGGGTTATGCTTAAATGCCATCTGATGTCTTATTCTCATCATAGAGGACACTTACAGTATAACAATGACCAGATATTAGCACTAGCATTAGATCGCTACCATTAGCAAGTTAGCATTAGCATTCAGACATTAACA
This sequence comes from Gymnothorax javanicus, assembly GCA_029692085.1. NCBI lineage: Eukaryota > Metazoa > Chordata > Actinopteri > Anguilliformes > Muraenidae > Gymnothorax > Gymnothorax javanicus. The sequence goes on along the minus strand of CM056197.1, from coordinate 22,312,632 downwards.
TTACTGTATTTGCCTATATACAAGAATGGATAAGATTAAATGGCATCTGATCTCATATTCTCATGAAGGGTTATGCATAGTTGCCATCTGATGTCTTATTCTCATCATAGAGCATTAAGTATAACAATGACCAGATATTAGCATAGCATTAGATCTCTAGCATTAGCAAGTTATCATTAGCAATCAAACATTAACATTACTGTATTTGAATATATACAAGAAGGGTTAATTAAATGCCATCTGATCTCATATTCTCATGAAGAGGACACTTAAATGCCACAATGATCTCTTATTCTCATCATAGCATACAGATACAGTAACAATGAGCAGATATTAGCACTAGACATTAACATTAGATGTAGCATTGCCTATATACATTAGAATTCATAACATTAAATGCCATCTGATCTCATATTCTCAAGAAGGGTTATGCATAAATGCCATCTGATGTCTTATTCTCATCATAGAGGACACTTAAAGGATAACAATGAACAGATATTAGCACTAGCATTAGATCGCTAGCATTAGCAAGTTAGCATTAGCATTCAAACATTAACATTACTGTATTTGCCTATATACAAGAATGGATGATTAAAATGCCATCTCATCTCATATTCTCATGAAGGGTTATGCTTAAATGCCATCTGACTTCTTATTCTCATCAAAAAGGACACTTTTACAGTAAAACAATGACCAGATATTAGCACTAGCATTAGATCGCTAGCATTAGCAAGTTAGCATTAGCATTCAAACATTAACATTACTGTATTTGCCTATATACAAGAATGGATAATTAAATGCCATCTGATCTCATATTCTCATGAAGGGTTATGCTTAAATGCCATCTGATCTCATATTCCCATCATAGAGGACACTTACAGTATGACAATGACCAGATATTAGCACTAGCATTAGATCTCTAGCATTAGCAAGTTAGCATTAGCATTCAAACATTAACATTACTGTATTTGCCTATATACAAGAATGGATTAATTTAATGCCATCTGATCTCATATTCTCATGAAGGGTTCTGTTTAAATGCATCTGATCTCTTATTCTCATCATAAAGGACACTTACAGTATAACAATGACCAGATATTAGCACTAGCATTAGATCGCTAGCATTAGCAAGTTAGCATTAGCAATCAAACATTAACATTACTGAATTTGAATATATACAAGAAGGGTTAATTAAATGCCATCTGATCTCATATTCTCATGAAGGGTTATGCTTTAAATGCCATCTGATCTCATTCTCATCATAGAGGACACTTACAGTATAACAATGACCAGATATTAGCACTAGTATTAGATCGCTAGCATTAGCATTAGCATTCAGACATTAACATTACTGTATTTGCCTATATACAAGAATGGATAAGATTGAATGCCATCTGATTTCATATTCTCATGAAGAGATATGTTTAAATGCCATCTGATATCTTATTCTCATCATAGAGAACAATTACAGTTTAACAATGACCAGATATTAGCACTAGCATTAGATCGCTAGTTAGCATTAGCATTCAGACATTAACATTACTGTATTTGCCTATATACAAGAATGGATTAAATCTTTAATCTCCATCTGATCTCATACTCTCATAAAAGTTATGTTTAAATGCCATCTGATCTCTTATTCTCATCATAGAGGACACTTAAAGTTCAACAATGACCAGATATTAGCACTAGCATTAGATCGCTAGCATTAGCTAGTTAGCATTAGCATTCAGACATTAACATTACTGTATTTGAATATATACAAGAATGGGTTAATCTTTAATGCCATCTGATCTCATATTCTCATCATAGAGTACCACTTACAGTATAACAATGACTAAATATTAGGACTAGCATTAGATTGCTAGCATTAGCATTAGCATTAGATTCAAACATTAACATTCCTGTATTTGCTATATACAAGAATGGATAAGATTTAATGCCATCTGATCTCATAATCTCATGAAGGGTTATGTTTAAATGCCATCTGATCTTTTATTCTCATCATAGGACATTACAGTAACAATGAGCAGATTTTAGCACTAGCATTAAATCGCTAGCATTAGCAAGTTAGCATTCAAACATTAACATTACTGTATTTGAATACAAATTTATTAAAAGCATCTGATCTCATATTCTCATGAAGGGTTAATTAAATGCCATCTGATCTCTTATTCTCATCATAGAGGACACTTACAGTATAACAATGACCAGATATTAGCACTAGCATTAGATCGCTAAAAGCATTAGCATTCAAACATTAACATTACTGTATTTGCCTATATACAAACAATGGGTACATTAAAAGCCATCTGATCTCATATTCAAGAAGGTTTATGTTTAAATGCCATCTGATCTCTTATTCTCATCATAGAGGACACTAACAGTATGACAATGAGCAGATATTAGCACTAGCATTAGATCGCTAGCATTAGCAGTTAGCATTAGCATTCAAACATTAACATTACTGTATTTGCCTATATACAAGAATGGATAAGATTAAATGCCATCTGATCTCATATTCTCAAGCAGGGTTATGCATAAATGCCATCTGATGTCTTATTCTCATCATAGAGGACACTTAAAGGATAACAATGACCAGATATTAGCACTAGCATTAGATCGCTAGCATTAGCAAGTTAGCGATAGCATTCAAACATTAACATTACTGTATTTGCCTATATACAAGAAGGGATAAGATTAAAAGCCATCTGATCTCATATTCTCATGAAGGGTTATGCTTAAATGCCATCTGATCTCATATTCTCATCATAGGGATTTAGTTTGACAATGAGCAGATATTAGCACTAGCATTAGATCGCTAGCATTAGCAAGTTAGCATTAGCATTCAACATTAACATTACTGTTTTGAATAATACAAGATATTGGATAAGATTGAATAATATTCTCAAGAAAAGATATGTTAAATGCTGATCTCTTATTCTCATCATAGAGGACACTTACAGTTTAACAATGACCAGATATTAGCACTAGCATTAGATTAGCTAGTTAGCATTAGCATTCAGACATTAACATTACTGTATTTGCCTATATACAAGAATGGATAAGATTGAATGCCATCTGATCTCATATTCTCATGAAGAGATATGTTTAAATGCCATCTGATATTTTATTCTCATCATAGAGGACACTTACAGTTTAACAATGACCAGATATTCGCACTAGCATTAGATCGCTAGTTAGCATTAGCATTCAGACATTAACATTACTGTATTTGCCTATATACAAGAATGGATAAGATTAAATGCCATCTGATCTCATACTCTCATGAAGAGTTATGTTTAAATGCCATCAGATCTCATATTCTCATGAAGGTTTATGCTTAAATGCCATCTGATATCATATTCCCATCATAGAGGACACTTACAGTATAACAATGAGCAGATATTAGCACTAGCATTAGATCGCTAGCATTAGCAAGTTAGCAATAGCATTCAGACATTAACATTACTGTATTTGCCAATATACAAGAATGGATAAGATTGAATGCCATCTGATCTCATATTCTCATCATAGAGGACACTTTCAGTTTAACAATGACCAGATATTAGCACTAGCATTAGATCGCTAGTTAGCATTAGCATTCAGATATTAACGTTACTGTATTTGCCTATATACAAGAATGGATAAGATTAAATGCCATCTGATCTCATACTCTCAAGAAGAGTTATGTTTAAATGCCATCTGATCTCTTATTCTCATCATTGAGGACACTTAAAGTTTAACAATGACCAGATATTAGCACTAGCATTAGATCGCTAGTTAGCATTAGCATTCAGACATTAACATTACTGTATTTGAATATATACAAGTTGGGTTAATCTATATTTCCATCTGATCTCATATTCTCATCATAGAGTACACGTACAGTATAACAATGACTAGATATTAGCACTAGCATTAGATCGCTAGTAAGCATTAGCATTCAAACAATAACATTACTGTATTTGCCTATATACAAGAATGGATAAGATTGAATGCCATCTGATCTCATAGTCTCATGAAGAGATTATGTTAAATGCCATCTGATCTCTTATTCTCATCATAGAGACACTTACAGTTTAACAATGACCAGATATTAGCACTAGCATTAGATCGCTAGTTAGCATTAGCATTCAATCAAACATTAACATTACTGTATTTGATATACAAGAATGGATAAGATTGAATGCCATCTGATCTCATACTCTCATGAAGAGATATGTTTAAATGCCATCTGATCTCTTATTCTCATCATAGAGGACACTTACAGTTTAACAATGACCAGATATTAGCACTAGCATTAGATCGCTAGCATTAGCAAGTTAGCATTAGCATTCAAACATTAACATTACTGTATTTGCTATATACAAGAATGGATAAGATTAAATGCCATCTGATCTCATATTCTCATGCAGGGTTATGCTTAAATGCCATCTGATGTCTTATTCTAATCATAGAGGACACTTACAGTTATAACAATGAGATATTAGCACTAGCATTAGATCGCTAGCATTAGCAAGTTAGCCATTCAAACATTAACATTACTGTATTTGATCTATATACAAGAATGGTTATTTAAATGCCATCTGATCTCATATTCTCATGAAGGGTTATGCTTAAATGCCATCTGATATCATATTCTCATCATAGAGGACACTTACAGTATGACAATGACCAGATATTAGCACTAGCATTAGATCGCTAGCATTAGCAAGTTAGCAATAAACATTAACATTACTGTATTAACATTACAAGAATGGATTATTAAATGCCATCTGATCTCATATTCTCATGAAGGGATAATGATTAAATGCCATCTGATCTCATATTCTCATCATAGAGGACACTTTCAGTATAACAATGACCAGATATTAGCACTAGCATTAGATCGCTAGCATTAGCAATTAAATTAGAATTAAACATTAAAAACATTACTCTTTTGAATATATACAAGAAGGGATAATTTAAATGCCATCTGATCTCATATTCTCATGAAGGGTTATGCTTAAATGCCATCTGATCTCATATTCCCATCATAGAGGACACTTACAGTATAACTATGAGCAGATATTAGCACTAGCATTAGATCGCTAGCATTAGCAAGTTAGCATTAGCATTCAAACATTAACATTACTGTATTTGCCTATATACAAGAATGGATAATTAAATGCCATCTGATCTCATATTCTCATGAAAAGATATGTCTAAAATGCCATCTGATCTCTTATTCTCATCATAGAGGACACTTACAGTTTAACAATGACCAGATATTAGCACTAGCATTAGATCGCTAGCATTAGCAAGTTAGCATTAGCATTCAAACATTAACATTACTGTATTTGCCTATATACAAGAATGGATAAGATTGAATGCCATCTGATCTCATATTCTCATGAAGGGATATGCTTAAATGCCATCTGATATCATATTCCCATCATAGAGGACAAATAAAGTTTAACAATGACCAGATATTAGCATTAGCATTAGATCGCTAGTTAGCAAGTTAGCATTAGCATTCAAACATTAACATTACTGTATTTGCCTATATACAAGAATGGAAATTAAATGCCATCTGATCTCATATTCTCATGAAGGGTTATGCTTAAATGCCATCTGATGTCTTATTCTCATCATAGAAGACAGTATAACAATGACCAGATATTAGCACTAGCCAGATCGCTAGCATTAGCAAGTTAGCATTAGCATTCAAACATTAACATTACTGTATTTGCCTATATACAAGAATGGTTAATTAAAAGCCATCTGATCTCATATTCTCATGAAGGGTTATGCTTAAATGCCATCTGATCTCTTATTCTCATCATAAAGGACACTTACAGTAAAACAATGACCAGATATTAGCACTAGCATTAGATCGCTAGCATTAGCAAGTTAGCATTAGCATTCAAACATTAACATTACTGTATTTGCCTATATACAAGAATGGATAAGATTGATGCCATCTGATCTCATATTCTCATGAAGGGTTATGCTTAAATGCCATCTGATCTCTTATTCTCATCATAGAGACACTTACAGTATAACAATGAGCAGATATTAGCACAAGCATTAGATCGCTAGCATTAGCAAGTTAGCATTAGCATTCAAACATTAACATTACTGTATTTGCCTATATACAAGAAAGGATAAGATTGAATGCCATCTGATCTCATATTCTCATGAAGGATATGTTTAAATGCCATCTGATCACATATTCTCATCATAGAGGACACTTACAGTTTAACAATGACCAGATATTAGCACTAGCATTAGATCGCTAGTTAGCAACATTTAGCATTCAAACATTAACATTACTGTATTTGCCTTTATACAAGAATGGATAAGATTTAATGCCATCTGATCTCATATTCTCATGAAGGGATATGTTTAAATGCCATCTGATATTTTATTCTCATCATAGAGGACACTTACAGTATAACAATGACCAGATATTAGCACTAGCATTAGATCGCTAGCATTAGCAAGTTAGCAATAGCATTCAGACATTAACATTACTGTATTTGCCTATATACAAGAATGGATAAGATTTAATGCCATCTGATCTCATATTCTCTCATGAAGGGTTATGTTTAAATGCCATCTGATCTCTTATTCTCATCATAGAGGACACTTTCAGTATAACAATGACCAGATATTAGCACTAGCATTAGATCGCTAGCATTAGCATTAGCATTCAGACATTAACATTACTGTATTTGCCAATATACAAGAATGGATAAGATTAAATGCCATCTGATCTCATATTCTCATGAAGAGTTATGTTTAAATGCCATCTGATCTCTTATTCTCATCATAGAGGACACTTAAAGTTTAACAATGACCAGATATTAGCACTAGCATTAGATCGCTAGTTAGATTCAGATTAGCATTCAGACATTAACATTACTGTATTTGAATATATACAAGAATGGATAAGATTATATGCCATCTGATCTCATATTCTCATCATAGAGTGCCACACGCATTCAGTTAACAATGACTAGAGATATTAGCACTAGCATTAGATCGCTAGTTAGCATTAGCATTCATTCAAACAATAACATTACTGTATTTGCCTATATACAAGAATGGATAAGATTAATGCCATCTGATCTCATATCTCATGAAGAGTTATGTTTAAATGCCATCTGATCTCTTATTCTCATCATAGAGGACACTTACAGTTTAACAATGACCAGATATTAGCACTAGCATTAGATCGCTAGTTAGTTAGCATTAGCATTCAAACATTAACATTACTGTATTTGCCTATATACAAGAATAAATTAGATTGAATGCCATCTGATCTCATATTCTCATGAAGAGTTATGTAAAATGCCATCTGATCTCATATTCTCATCATAGAGGACACTTACAGTATGACAATGACCAGATATTAGCACTAGCATTAGATCGCTAGCATTAGCAGTTAGGAATTGCAATCAAACATTAACATTACTGTATTTGAATATATACAAGAATGGATAATTAAATGCCATCTGATCTAATATTCTCATGAAGGGTTATGCTTAAATGCCATCTGATCTCATATTCTCATCATAGAGGACAAATACAGTTTGACAATGACCAGATATTAGCACTAGCATTAGATCGCTAGCATTAGCAAGTTAGCATTAGCAATCAGACATGATCATTACTGTATTTGCCTATATACAAGAATGGATAAGATTAAATGCCATCTGATCTCAAATATTCTCATCATAGAGTACACATACAGTATAACAATGACCAGATATTAGCACTAGCATTAGATTGCTAGCTTTAGCAAGTTAGTATTAGCATTCAAACATTAACATTACTGTATTTGCCTATATACAAGAAGGGTTATTTAAATGCCATCTGATCTCATATTCTCATGAAGGGTTATGCTTAAATGCCATCTGATCTCATATTCCCATCATAGAGGACAAATACAGTTTGACAATGACCAGATATTAGCACTAGCATTAGATCGCTAGCATTAGCAAGTTAGCATTAGCATTCAAACATTAACATTACTGTATTTGCCTATATACAAGAATGGATAAGCATAAATGCCATCTGATCTCAAATTCTCATAAAGGGTTATTCTAAATGTCATCTGATGTCTTATTCTTATCATAGAGGACACATACAGTATAACAATGACCAGATATTAGCACTAGCATTAGATCGCTAGCATTAGCAAGTTAGCATTAGCATTCAAACATTAACATTACTGTATTTGCCTATATACAAGAAGGGTTAATTAAAAGCCATCTGATCTCATATTCTCATGAAGGGTTATGCTTTAAATGCCATCTGATCTCTTATTCTCATCATAAAGGACAAATACAGTATGACAATGACCAGATATTAGCACTAGCATTAGATCGCTAGCATTAGCAAGTTAGCATTAGCATTCAAACATTAACATTACTGTATTTGCCTATATACAAGAATGGATAAGCTTTAATGCCATCTGATCTCATATTCTCATGAAGGGTTATGCTTAAATGCCATCTGATGTCTTATTCTCATCATAGAGGACCTTACAGTATAACAATGACCAGATATTAGCACAAGCATTAGATCGCTAGCATTAGCAAGTTAGCATTAGCATTCAAACATTTACATTACTGTATTTGCCTATATACAAGAAAGGATAATTAAAAAGCCATCTGATCTCATATTCTCATGAAGGGTTATGTTTAAATGACATCTGATCACTTATTCCCATCATAGAGGACACTTACAGTATAACAATGAGCAGATATTAGCACTAGCATTAGATCGCTAGCATTATCAAGTTAGTATTAGCATTAAAACATTAACATTACTGTATTTGCCTATATACAAGAATGTATAAGCTTTAATGCCATCTGATCTCATATTCTCATGAAGGGTTATGCTTAAATGCCATCTGATGTATTATTCTCATCATAGAGGACACTTACAGTATTACAATGAGCAGATATTAGCACTAGCATTAGATCGCTAGCATTAGCAAGTTAGCAATAGCATTCAAACATTAACATTACTGTATTTGCCTATATACAAGAATGGATAAGCTTTAATGCCATCTGATCTCATATTCTCATGAAGGGTTATGCTTAAAATGCCATCTGATGTCTTATTCTCATCATAAAGGACACTTACAGTATAACAATGAGCAGATATTAGCACTAGCATTAGATTAGCTAGCATTAGCAATCAAACATTAACATTACTGTATTTGAATATATACAAGAAGGGATAATTAAATGCCATCGGATCTCATATTCTCATGAAGGGTTATGCTTAAATGCCATCTGATCTCATATTCTCCATCATAGGACACTTACAGTATGACAATGAGCAGATATTAGCACTAGCATTAGATCGCTAGCTTTAGAAAAGTTAGCATTAGCATTCAAACATTAACATTACTGTATTTGAATATATACAAGTTGGGTAAATTTTATTGCCATCTGATCTCATATTCTCATCAAGAGTTACACGTGAAATAACATCTGACTATATTCTAGCACTAGCATTAGATCGCTAGTATGACAATGAGCATTCAAACAATAGCATTACTGATTTGCTAGCTATACAAGAATGGATTAGATTCAGAATGCCATCTGATCTCATAGTCTCATGAAGAGTGATGTTTAAATGCCATCTGATCTCTTATTCTCATCATAGAGGACACTTACAGTTTAACAATGAACAGATATTAGCACTAGCATTAGATCGCTAGTTAGCATTAGCATTCAAACATTAACATTACTGAATTTGCCTATATACAAGAATGGATTAGATTGAATGCCATCTGATCTCATAGTCTCATAAAGAGATATGTTTTAATGCCATCTGATCTCTTATTCTCATCATAGAGGACACTTACAGTTTAACAATGACCAGATATTAGCACTAGCATTAGATCGCTAGTTAGCATTAGCATTCAGATATTAACATTACTGTATTTTTTTCCTATATACAAGAATGGACAAGATTAAATGCCATCTGAATTCATACTCTCATGAAGAGTTATGTTTAAATGCCATCTGATCTCTTATTCTCATCATTGAGGACACTTAAAGTTTAAAAATGACCACATATTAGCAGTAGCATTAGATCGCTAGTTAGCAATAGCATTCAGACATTAACATTACTGTATTTGAATATATACAAGTTGGGTTAATCTTTATTGACATCTGATCTCATATTCTCATCATAGAGTACACGTACAGTATAACAATGACTAGATATTAGCACTAGCATTAGATTGCTAGCATTAGCAAGTGAGCATTATTATTCAAACATTATCATTACTGGATTTGCCTATATACAAGAATGGATAAGCTTTAATGCCATCTGATCTCATATTCTCATGCAGGGTTATGCTTAAATGCCATCTGATGTCTTATTCTCATCATAAAGGAAACTTACAGTATTACAATGAGCAGATATTAGCACTAGCATTAAATCGCTAGCATTAGCAGTTTAGCATTAGCATTCAAACATTAACATTACTGTATTTGCCTATATACAACAATGGATAAGCATAAATGCCATCTTATCTCATATTCTCATGCAGGGTTATGCTTTAATGCCATCTGATGTCTTATTCTAATCATAGAGGACACTTACAGTATAACAATGAACAGATATTAGCACTAGCATTAGATCGCTAGCATTAGCAAGTTAGCATTAGCATTCAAACATTAACATAACTGTATTTGCCTATATACAAGAAGGGTTTATTAAAAGCCATCTGATCTCATATTCTCATGAAGGGTTATGCTTAAATGCCATCTGATCTCTTATTCTCATCATAAAGGACACTTATAGTATGACAATGACCAGATATTAGCAATAGCATTAGATCGCTAGCATTAGCAGTTTGGAATTGGCAATCAAACATTAACATTACTGTATTTGAATATATACAAGAAGGGTTAATTAAATGCCATCTGATCTAATATTCTCAAGAAGGGTAATGCTTAAATGCCATCTGATCTCATATTCCCATCATAGAGGACACTTACAGTATGACAATGAGCAGATATTAGGACTAGCATTAGATCGCTAGCATTAGCAAGTTAGCATTAGCAATCCGACATTATCATTACTGTATTTGCCTATATACAAGAATGGATAAGATTAAATGCCATCTGATCTCATATTCTCATGAAGGGTTATGCTTAAATGACATCTGATGTCTTATTCTCATCATAGAGGACAAATACAGTATGACAATGACCAGATATTAGCACTAGCATTAGATCGCTAGCATTAGGAAGTTAGAATTAGAATTCAAACATTAAAATTACTCTATTTGCCTATATACAAGAAGGGTTAAGCTTTATTGCCATCTGATCTCATATTCCTATGAAGGGTTATGCTTAAATTCCATCTGATGTCCTTTTTGTCATCATAGAGGACACTTACAGTATAAAAATGAGCAGATAATAGCACTAGCATTAGATCGCTAGCATCAGCAAGTTAGCCTTAGCATTCAAACATTAACATTACTGTATTAGCCTATATACAAGAAGGGTTAATTAAATGCCATCTGATCTCATATTCTCATCATAGAGTACACGTACAGTATAACAATCACCAGATATTAGCACTAGCATTAGATTGCTAGCTTTAGCAAGTTAGTATTAGCATTCAAACATTAACATTACTGTATTTGCCTATATGCAAGAAGGGTTATTTAAATGCCATCTGATCTCATATTCTCATGAAGGGTTATGCTTAAATGCCATCTGATCTCATATTCTCATCATAGAGGACAAATACAGTTTGACAATGACCAGATATTAGCACTAGCATTAGATCTCTAGCATTAGCAAGTTAGCATTAGCATTCTAACATTAACATTACTGTATTTGCCTATATACAAGAATGGATAAGCATAAATGCTATCTGATCTCAAATTCTCATAAAGGGTTATTCTTAAATGTCATCTGATGTCTTAATCTTATCATAGAGGACAAATACAGTATAACAATGACCAGATATTAGCACTAGCATTAGATCGCTAGCATTAGCAAGTTAGCATTAGCATTCAAACATTAACATTACTGTTTTTGCCTATATACAAGAAGGGTTGATTAAAAGCCATCTGATCTCATATTCTCATGAAGGGTTATGCTTAAATGCCATCTGATCTCATATTCCCATCATAGAGGACAAATACAGTATGACAACGACCAGATATTAGCACTAGCATTAGATCGCTAGCATTAGCAAGTTAGCATTAGCTTTCAAACATTAACATTACTTTATTTGCCTATATACAAGAATGGATAAGCTTAAATGCCATCTGTTCTCATATTCTCATGAAGGGTTATGCTTAAATGCCATCTGATGTCTTATTCTCATTATAGAGGACAATTACAGTATAACAATGACCAGATATTAGCACTAACATTAGATCGCTAGCATTAGCAAGTGAGCATTAGCATTCAAACATTAACATTACTGTATTTGCCTATATACAAGAAGGGTTGATTAAAAGCCATCAGATCTCATATTCTCATGAAGGGTTATGCTTAAATGCCATCTGATCTCTTATTCTCATCATAAAGGACACTTACAGTAAAACAATGACCAGATATTAGCACTAGCATTAGATCGCTAGCATTAGCAAGTTAGCATTAGCATTCAAAAATGAACATTACTGTATTTGCCTATATACAAGAAAGGTTAATTAAAAGCCATCTGATCTCATATTCTCATGAAGGGTTATGTTTAAATGCCATCTGATCACATACTCCCATCAGAGAGGACACTTACAGTATAACATTGAGCAGATATTAGCACTAGCATTAGATCGCTAGCATTAGCAAGTGGGCATTAGCATTAAAACATTAACATTACTGTATTTGCCTATATACAAGAATGTATAAGCTTTAATGCCATCTGATCTCATATTCTCATGCAGGGTTATGCTTCAATGCCATCTGATGTATTATTCTCATCATAGAGGACACTTACAGTATAACAATGAGCAGATCAATAGCATTCAAACATTAACATTACTGTATTTGCCTATATACAAGAATGGATAAGCTTTAATGCCATCTGATCTCATATTCTCATGAAGGGTTATGCTTAAATGCCATCTGATGTCTTATTCTCATCATAAAGGACACTTACAGTATAACAATTACCAGATATTAGCACTAGCATTAGATCGCTAGCATTAGCAATCAAACATTAACATTACTGTATTTGAATATATATACAATGAAGGGGTTAATTAAATGCCATCTGATCTCATATTCTCATGAAGGGTTATGCTGAAATGCCATCTGATCTCATATTCCCATCATAGAGGACACTTACAGTATGACAATGAGCAGATATTAGCACTAGCATTAGATCGCTAGCTTTAGAAAGTTAGCATTAGCATTCAAACATTAACATTTCTGGATTTGCCTATATACAACAATGGATAAGCATAAATGCCATCTAATCTCATATTCTCAAGCAGGGTTATGCTTAAATGCCATCTGATGTCTTATTCTCATCATAGAGGACACTTACAGTATGACAATGAGCAGATATTAGCACTAGCATTAGATTGCTAGCATTAGCAAGTTAGCATTAGCATTCAGACATTAACATTACTGTATTTGCCTATATACAAGAATGGATAAGAATAAATGCCATCTGATCTCATATTCTCATGCAGGGTTATGCATAAATGCCATCTGATGTCTAATTCTCATCATAGAGGACACTTACAGTATAACAATGAACAGATATTAGCACTAGCATTAGATCTCTTGCATTAGCTAGTTAGCATTAGCATTCAAACATTGACATTACTGTATTTGCCTCTTTACAA
>CM056197.1:22254467-22298701 GCA_029692085.1 Gymnothorax javanicus | reverse complement strand
CATTAAATCATTAGCATTATCAGATGATGATATCAAAATATATCAACTGTATTTGCTATATCTAAAGGGTTATTAAATGCCATCTATCTTATTCTCATGAAGGTTATGTAAATGCATCTGATCTCATATTCCATCATAGAGACTATACAGATAAATGACGTATTAGCACTAGCATTAGATGCTAGCATTAAGAGTTAACATTAATTCAACATTAACATACTGTGTTTGCTATAACAATCTGTAATTAAAATGCCATCTGACTCATAATCTCATGAAGAGTATGATAAATGCCATCTGATGTCTATATTCAATCAAGAGGACATTACATTATAATATGAATGATATTAGCACTAGATTAGATCCTAGCATTAGCAAGTTCATTTCTATTCAACATAACTTACTTATTTGCCTATAAATATTAGTGATTAAAGCCATTGATCTCATATTCACATTAACAGGTTTGCTTAAATGCCATGATGTCTTATTCTCATCTAGACACATACATTTACAATGAGCAGATATTGCATAACATAGATCTAATTAGCTAGTTAGTTAGCATTATCAAACATTATAACATTGTAATTTGCTATGATGATAAAAAGGATATTAAATGCCATTGATTATATTCTCATGCAGGGTTATGCTTAAATGCCATCTGATGTCTATTCTCCTCAAGAGGACATTACAGTATGCAATGAGCAGATATAGCACTAATTAGATCGCTAGCATTAGCAAGTTAGCATTAGATTCAGACATTAACATTACTGTTTTGCCTATATACAAAATGGATAAGATTAAATGCCATCTGATCTCATATCTCATGCAGGGTTATGCTAAATGCCTCTGATGTCTTATTCTCATCAAGAGGACACTATAGCACAATATGATCAGATATTAACTAGCATTAGAAGTTAGCATTATTAGTTAGACTTAATTCAAACATTAACATTATGATAGCTTAATGCATCTGATGTTATTAATGCATCTCATTAAATGCTATGAAGCGTTATGCTAAATGCATGAATCATCTTATTCATCAATGAAAGACATTAGCATACATTGATGCAGATAATTACATTGCATTAGAACATACATTAGCAAGTTAGCTTAAATCAAGAATATACAATACGTATTGATTAATTACTAAAGGGTTAATTAAATGCCATTGTCTATATTCTAGAGTTTCAAATGCCATCTGATCCATATTCCATCATAGAGAACTTACAGTATGATGCAATAGCAAGATATTAGCAATCACATTAAATCGCTATTAATATACATAGCAGTCAGAATTACATTACTGTATTGCCTATATACAAGAATGGATTAGATTAAATGCCATCTGATCTCATATTCTCATGCAGGGTTATGCATAAATGATATCTGATGTCTTATTCTCATCATAGAGGACACTTTATTGGTAGTAAAAAATGAACAGATATTAGCACTAGCATTAGATCTCTTGCCTTAGCAAAGTTAGCATTAGCATTCAAACATTAACATTACTGTATTTGCCTATGTACAAGTTACTGTATTAGCCTATATACAAGAAGGGTTAATTAAATGCCATCTGATCTCATATTCTCATCATAGAGTACACGCACAGTATAACAATCAGATATTAGCACTAGCATTAGATCGCTAGTTAGCATTAGCATTCAAACATTAACATTACCGTATTTGCCTATATACAAGAATGGATAAGATTGAATGCCATCTGATCTCATACTCTCATGAAGAGATATTTTTAAATGCCATCTGATCTCTTATTCTCATCATAGAGGACACTTACAGTTTAACAATGAACAGATATTAGCACTAGCATAAGATCGCTAGTGAGCATTAGCATTCAGATATTAACATTACTGTATTTGCCTATATACAAGAATGGATAAGATTAAATGCCATCTGATCTCATACACTCATGAAGAGTTATGTTTAAATGCCATCTGATCTCTTATTCTCATCATTGAGGACACTTAAAGTTTAACAATGACCACATATTAGCAGTAGCATTAGATCGCTAGTTAGCAATAGCATTCAGACATTAACATTACTGTATTTGAATGTATACAAGTTGGGTTAATCTTTATTGCCATCTGATCTCATATTCTCATCATAGAGTACACGTACAGTATAACAATGACTAGATATTAGCACTAGCATTAGATTGCTAGCATTAGAAAGTGAGCATTAGCATTCAAAAATTAACATTACTGGATTTGCCTATATACTAGAATGGATAAGCTATAATGCCATCTTATCTCATATTCTCATGCAGGGTTATGCTTAAATGCCATCTGATGTCTTATTCTCATCATAGAGGACACTTACAGTATTACAATGAGCAGATATTAGCACTAGCATTAAATCGCTAGCATTAGCAGGTTAGCATTAGCCTTCAAACATTAACATTACTGTATTTGCCTATATACAACAATGGATAAGCATAAATGCCATCTGATCTCATATTCTCATGCAGGGTTATGCTTAAATGCCATCTGATGTCTTATTCTAATCATAGAGGACACTTACAGTATAAAAATGAACAGATATTAGCACTAGCATTAGATCGCTAGCATTAGCAAGTTAGCATTAGCATTCAAACATTAACATAACTGTATTTGCCTATATATAAGAAGGGTTTATTAAAAGCCATCTGATCTCATATTCTCATGAAGGGTTATGCTTAAATGCCATCTGATCTCTTATTCTCATCATAAAGGACACTTACAGTATAACAATGATCAGATATTAGCACTAGCATTAGATCGCTAGCATTAGCAAGTTAGCTTTAGCAATCAAACAATAACAATACTGTATTTGAATATATACAAGAAGGGTTGATTAAATGCCATCTGATCTAATATTCTCATGCAGGGTTATGAATAAATGCCATCTGATCTCATATTCCCATCATAGAGGACACTTACAGTATGACAATGAGCAGATATTAGCACTAGCATTAGATCGCTAGCATTAGCAAGTTAACATTAGCATTCAGACATTAACAATACTGTATTTGCCTATATACAAGAATGGATAAGATTAAATGCCATCTGATCTCATATTCTCATGCAGGGTTATGAATAAATGCCATCTGATGTCTTATTCTCATCATAGAGGACACTTACAGTATAACAATGAACAGATATAGCACTAGCATTAGATCTCTTGCATTAGCAAGTTAGCATTAGCATTCAAACATTAACATTACTGTATTTGCCTATGTACAAGAAGGGTTGATTAAAAGCCATCTGATCTCATATTCTCATGAAGGGTTATGCTTAAATGCCATCTGATCTCTTATTCCCATCATAGAGGACACTTACAGTATAAAAATGAGCAGATATTAGCACTAGCATTAGATCGCTAGCATTAGCAAGTTAGCCTTAGCATTCAAACATGAACATTACTGTATTAGCCAATATACAAGAAGGGTTAATTAAATGCCATCTGATTTCATATTCTCATCATAGAGTACATTTTACAGTATAACAATCACCAGATATTAGCACTAGCATTAGATTGCTAGCTTTAACAAGTTAGTATTAACATTCAAACATTAACATTACTGTATTTGCCTATATACAAGAATAGATAAGCATAAATGCTATCTGATCTCATATTCTCATCAAGGGTTATGCTTAAATGTCATCTGATCTCATATTCCCATCATAGAGGACAAATACAGTCTGAAAATGACCAGATATTAGCACTAGCATTAGATCGCTAGCATTAGCAAGTTAGCATTAGCATTCTAACATTAACATTACTGTATTTGCCTATATACAAGAATGGATAAGCATAAATGCTATCTGATCTCAAATTCTCATAAAGGGTTATGCTTAAATGTCATCTGATGTCTTAATCTTATCATAGAGGACACTTACAGTATAACAATGACAAGATATTAGCACTAGCATTAGATCGCTAGCATTAGCAAGTTAGCATTAGCATTCAAACATTAACATTACTGTTTTTGCCTATATACAAGAAGGGTTAATTAAATTCCATCTGATCTCATATTCTCATGAAGGGTTATGCTTAAATGCCATCTGTTCTCATATTCCCATCATAGAGGACAAATACAGTATGACAATGACCAGATATTAGCACTAGCATTAGATCGCTAGCATTAGCAAGTTAGAATTAGCTTTCAAACATTAACATTACTTTATTTGCCTATATACAAGAATGGTTAAGCTTAAATGCCATCTGTTCTCATATTCTCATGAAGGGTTATGCTTAAATGCCATCTGATGTCTTATTCTCAACATAGAGGACACTTACAGTATAACAATGACCAGATATTAGCACTAGCATTAGATCGCTAGCATTAGGAAGTTAGAATTAGCATTCAAACATTAACATTAATGTATTTGCCTATATACAAGAAGCGTTAAGCTTTATTGCCATCTGATCTCATATTCTCATCATAGAGTACACATACAGTATAACAATGACCAGATATTAGCACTAGCATTAGATCGCTGGCTTTAGCAAGTTAGTATTAGCATTCAAACATTAACATTACTGTATTTGCATATATACAAGAATGGATAAGCATAAATGCTATCTGATCTCATATTCTCATCAAGGTTTATGCTTAAATGTCATCTGATGTCTTATTCTCATCATAGAGGACACATACAGTATAACAATGAGCAGATATTAGCACTAGCATTAGATCTCTAGCATTAGCAAGTTAGCATTAGCATTCAAACATTAACATTACTGTATTTGCCTAAATACAAGAAGGGTTATTTAAATGCCATCTGATCTCATATTCTCATGAAGGGTTATGCTTTAATGTCATCTGATCTCATATTCCCATCATAGAGTACAAATACAGTATGACAATGACCAGGTATTAGCACTAGCATTAGATTGCTAGCATTAGCAAGTTAGCATTAGCATTCAAACATTAACATGACTGTATTTGCCTATATACAAGAAAGCGTTTATTAAAAGCCATCTGATCTCATATTCTCATGAAGGGTTATGCTTAAATGTCATCTGATCTCATATTCCCATCATAGAGGACAAATACAGTATGACAATGACCAGATATTAGCACTAGCATTAGATTGCTAGCATTAGCAAGTTAGCATTAGCATTCAAACATTAACATGACTGTATTTGCCTATATACAAGAATGCGTTAAGCATAAATGCCATCTGATCTCATATTCTCATGAAGGGTTATGCTTAAATGCCATCTGATGTCTTATTCTAATCATAGAGGACACTTACAGTATAACAATGAGCAGATATTAGCACTAGCATTAGATCTCTAGCATTAGCAAGTTAGCATTAGCATTCAAACATTAACATTACTGTATTTGCCTATATACAAGAAGGATTAATTAAATGCCATTGATCTCATATTCTCATGAAGGGTTATGCTTAAATGCCATCTGATGTCATATTCTCATCATAGAGGACACTTACAGTATGACAATGAGCAGATATTAGCACAAGCATTAGATCGCTAGCATTAGCAAGTTAGCATTAGCAATCAAACAATAACAATACTGTATTTGAATATATACAAGAAGGGTTAATTAAATGCCATCTGATCTCATATTCTCATGAAGGGTTATGCTTAAATGCCATCTGATCTCATATTCTCATCATAGAGGACACTTACAGTATGAAAATGAGCAGATATTAGCACTAGCATTAGATCGCTAGCATTAGCAAGTTAACATTAGCATTCAGACATTAACATTACTGTATTTGCCTATATACAAGAATGGATAAGATTACTCTCTCATGCAGGGTTATGCATAAATGATATCTGCCTATATCATCATAGAGGACAAGGTATTGAGCAGATATTAGCACTAGCATTAGATCGCAAGCATTAAATAGCATTCAAACCATCTGATCTCATATTCTCATCATCATAGAGGACACTTACAGTATAACAATCACCAGATATTAGCACTAGCATTAGATTGCTAGTTAGCATTAGCATTCAAACATTAACATTACTGTATTTGCCTATATAAAAGAATGGATAAGATTGAATGCCATCTGATCTCATACTCTCATGAAGAGATATGTTTAACTGCCATCTGATCTCTTATTCTCATCATAGAGGACACTTACAGTTTAACAATGAACAGATATTAGCACTAGCAAAAGATCGCTAGTGAGCATTAGCATTCAGATATTAACATTACTGTATTTGCCTATATACAAGAATGGATAAGATTAAATGCCATCTGATCTCATACACTCATGAAGAGTTATGTTTAAATGCCATCTGATCTCTTATTCTCATCATTGAGGACACTTAAAGTTTAACAATGACCACATATTAGCAGTAGCATTAGATCGCTAGTTAGCAATAGCATTCAGACATTAACATTACTGTATTTGAATGTATACAAGTTGGTTTAATCTTTATTGCCATCTGATCTCATATTCTCATCATAGAGTACACGTACAGTATAACAATGACTAGATATTAGCACTAGCATTAGATTGCTAGCATTAGCAAGTGAGCATTAGCATTCAAAAATTAACATTACTGGATTTGCCTATATACTAGAATGGATAAGCTATAATGCCATCTTATCTCATATTCTCATGCAGGGTTATGCTTAAATGCCATCTGATGTCTTATTCTCATCATAGAGGACACTTACAGTATTACAATGAGCAGATATTAGCACTAGCATTAAATCGCTAGCATTAGCAGGTTAGCATTAGCCTTCAAACATTAACATTACTGTATTTGCCTATATACAACAATGGATAAGCATAAATGCCATCTGATCTCATATTCTCATGCAGGGTTATGCTTAAATGCCATCTGATGTCTTATTCTAATCATAGAGGACACTTACAGTATAAAAATGAACAGATATTAGCACTAGCATTAGATCGCTAGCATTAGCAAGTTAGCATTAGCATTCAAACATTAACATAACTGTATTTGCCTATATACAAGAAGGGTTTATTAAAAGCCATCTGATCTCATATTCTCATGAAGGGTTATGCTTAAATGCCATCTGATCTCTTATTCTCATCATAAAGGACACTTACAGTATAACAATGATCAGATATTAGCACTAGCATTAGATCGCTAGCATTAGCAAGTTAGCTTTAGCAATCAAACAATAACAATACTGTATTTGAATATATACAAGAAGGGTTAATTAAATGCCATCTGATCTAATATTCTCATGAAGGGTTATGCTTAAATGCCATCTGATCTCATATTCCCATCATAGAGGACACTTACAGTATGACAATGAGCAGATATTAGCACTAGCATTAGATCGCTAGCATTAGCAAGTTAACATTAGCATTCAGACATTAACATTACTGTATTTGCCTATATACAAGAATGGATAAGATTAAATGCCATCTGATCTCATATTCTCATGCAGGGTTATGCATAAATGCCATCTGATGTCTTATTCTCATCATAGAGGACACTTACAGTATAACAATGAACAGATATTAGCACTAGCATTAGATCTCTTGCATTAGCAAGTTAGCATTAGCATTCAAACATTAACATTACTGTATTTGCCTATATACAAGAAGGGTTGATTAAAAGCCATCTGATCTCATATTCTCATGAAGGGTTATGCTTAAATGCCATCTGATCTCTTATTCCCATCATAGAGGACACTTACAGTATAAAAATGAGCAGATATTAGCACTAGCATTAGATCGCTAGCATTAGCAAGTTAGCCTTAGCATTCAAACATGAACATTACTGTATTAGCCAATATACAAGAAGGGTTAATTAAATGCCATCTGATTTCATATTCTCATCATAGAGTACACGTACAGTATAACAATCACCAGATATTAGCACTAGCATTAGATTGCTAGCTTTAGCAAGTAAGTATTAACATTCAAACATTAACATTACTGCATTTGCCTATATACAAGAATAGATAAGCATAAATGCTATCTGATCTCATATTCTCATCAAGGGTTATGCTTAAATGCCATCTGATCTCTTATTCCCATCATAGAGGACACTTACAGTATAAAAATGAACAGATATTAGCACTAGCATTAGATCGCTAGCATTAGCAAGTTAGCATTAGCATTCAAACATTAACATAACTGTATTTGCCTATATACAAGAAGGGTTTATTAAAAGCCATCTGATCTCATATTCTCATGAAGGGTTATGCTTAAATGTCATCTGATCTCATATTCCCATCATAGAGTACAAATACAGTATGACAATGACCAGATATTAGCACTAGCATTAGATTGCTAGCATTAGCAAGTTAGCATTAGCATTCAAACATTAACATGACTGTATTTGCCTATATACAAGAAGCGTTAATTAAAAGCCATCTGATCTCATATTCTCATGAAGGGTTATGCTTAAATGCCATCTGATGTCTTATTCTAATCATAGAGGACACTTACAGTATAACAATGAGCAGATATTAGCACTAGCATTAGATCTCTAGCATTAGCAAGTTAGCATTAGCATTCAAACATTAACATTACTGTATTTGCCTATATACAACAATAGATAAGCATAAATGCCATTGGATCTCATATTCTCAAGCAGGGTTATGCTTAAATGCCATCTGATGTAATTATATTCTCATCATAGAGGACACTTACAGTATGACAATGAGCAGATATTAGCACAAGCATTAGATCGCTAGCATTAGCAAGTTAGCTTTAGCAATCAAACAATAACAATACTGTATTTGAATATATACAAGAAGGGTTGATTAAATGCCATCTGATCTAATATTCTCATGAAGGGTTATGCTTAAATGCCATCTGATCTCATATTCCCATCATAGAGGACACTTACAGTATGACAATGAGCAGATATTAGCACTAGCATTAGATCGCTAGCATTAGCAAGTTAACATTAGCATTCAGACATTAACATTACTGTATTTGCCTATATACAAGAATGGATAAGATTAAATGCCATCTGATCTC
Organism: Gymnothorax javanicus; assembly: GCA_029692085.1. Lineage (NCBI taxonomy): Eukaryota > Metazoa > Chordata > Actinopteri > Anguilliformes > Muraenidae > Gymnothorax > Gymnothorax javanicus. Next base: position 22,289,750 of record CM056197.1, on the reverse strand, counting down.
ATATTCTCATGAAGGGTTATGCTTAAATGTCATCTGATGTCTTAATCTTATCATAGAGGACACTTACAGTATAACAATGACAAGATATTAGCACTAGCATTAGATCGCTAGCATTAGCAAGTTAGCATTAGCATTCAAACATTAACATTACTGTATTTGCCTATATACAAGAAGGGTTAATTAAATTCCATCTGATCTCATATTCTCATGAAGGGTTATGCTTAAATGCCATCTGATCTCATATTCCCATCATAGAGGACAAATACAGTATGACAATGACCAGATATTAGCACTAGCATTAGATCGCTAGCATTAGCAAGTTAGCATTAGCATTCAAACATTAACATTACTGTATTTGCCTATATACAAGAATGGATAATTAAATGCCATCTGATCTCATATTCTCATGAAGGGTTATGCTTAAATGCCATCTGATGTCTTATTCTCATCATAGAGGACACTTACAGTATAACAATGACCAGATATTAGCACTAGCATTAGATCGCTAGCATTAGGAAGTTAGCATTAGCATTCAAACATTAACATTACTGTATTTGCCTATATACAAGAATGGATTAATTAAATGCCATCTGATCTCATATTCTCAAAAGGGTTATGTTTAAATGCCATCTGATGTCTTATTCTCATCATAGAGGACACTTACAGTATAACAATGACCAGATATTAGCACTAGCATTAGATCGCTGGCTTTAGCAAGTTAGCATTAGCATTCAAACATTAACATTACTGTATTTGCCTATATACAAGAAGGGTTATTTAAATGCCATCTGATCTCATATTCTCATGAAGGGTTATGCTTAAATGTCATCTGATCTCTTATTCTCATCATAGAGGACAAATACAGTATGACAATGACCAGATATTAGCACTAGCATTAGATTGCTAGCATTAGCAAGTTAGCATTAGCATTCAAACATTAACATTACTGTATTTGCCTATATACAAGAAGGGTTTATTAAAAGCCATCTGATCTCATATTCTCATGAAGGGTTATGCTTAAATGTCATCTGATCTCATATTCCCATCATAGAGTACAAATACAGTATGACAATGACCAGATATTAGCACTAGCATTAGATTGCTAGCATTAGCAAGTTAGCATTAGCATTCAAACATTAACATTACTGTATTTGCCTATATACAAGAATGGTTAATTAAAAGCCATCTGATCTCATATTCTCATGAAGGGTTATGCTTAAATGCCATCTGATGTCTTATTCTAATCATAGAGGACACTTACAGTATAACAATGAGCAGATATTAGCACTAGCATTAGATCTCTAGCATTAGCAAGTTAGCATTAGCATTCAAACATTAACATTACTGTATTTGCCTATATACAACAAGAAGATAAGCATAAATGCCATTGGATCTCATATTCTCAAGCAGGGTTATGCTTAAATGCCATCTGATGTCTTATTCTCATCATAGAGGACACTTACAGTATGACAATGAGCAGATATTAGCACAAGCATTAGATCGCTAGCATTAGCAAGTTAGCTTTAGCAATCAAACAATAACAATACTGTATTTGAATATATACAAGAAGGGTTGATTAAATGCCATCTGATCTAATATTCTCATGAAGGGTTATGCTTAAATGCCATCTGATCTCATATTCCCATCATAGAGGACACTTACAGTATGACAATGAGCAGATATTAGCACTAGCATTAGATCGCTAGCATTAGCAAGTTAACATTAGCATTCAGACATTAACATTACTGTATTTGCCTATATACAAGAATGGATAAGATTAAATGCCATCTGATCTCATATTCTCATGCAGGGTTATGCATAAATGCCATCTGATGTCTTATTCTCATCATAGAGGACACTTACAGTATAACAATGAACAGATATTAGCACTAGCATTAGATCTCTAGCATTAGCAAGTTATCATTAGCATTCAAACATTAACATTACTGTATTTGCCTATATACATGAAGGGTTGATTAAAAGCCATCTGATCTCATATTCTCATGAAGGGTTATGCTTAAATGCCATCTGATCTCTTATTCTCATCATAAAGGACACTTACAGTATAACAATGACCAGATATTAGCACTAGCATTAGATCGCTAGCATTAGCAAGTTAGCATTAGCATTCTAACATTAACATTACTGTATTTGCCTATATACAAGAATGGATAAGCATAAATGCTATCTGATCTCAAATTCTCATAAAGGGTTATGCTTAAATGTCATCTGATGTCTTAATCTTATCATAGAGGACACTTACAGTATAACAATGACCAGATATTAGCACTAGCATTAGATCGCTAGCATTAGCAAGTTAGCATTAGGATTCAAACATTAACATTACTGTTTTTGCCTATATACAAGAAGGGTTAATTAAATTCCATCTGATCTCATATTCTCATGAAGGGTTATGCTTAAATGCCATCTGTTCTCATATTCCCATCATAGAGGACAAATACAGTATGACAATGACCAGATATTAGCACTAGCATTAGATCGCTAGCATTAGCAAGTTAGCATTAGCTTTCAAACATTAACATTACTTTATTTGCCTATATACAAGAATGGATAAGCTTAAATGCCATCTGTTCTCATATTCTCATGAAGGGTTATGATTAAATGCCATCTGATGTCTTATTCTCATCATAGAGGACACTTACAGTATAACAATGACCAGATATTAGCACTAGCATTAGATCGCTAGCATTAGCAAGTTAGCATTAGCATTCAAACATTAACATTACTGTATTTGCCTAATACAAGAAGGGTTATTTTGCCATCTGATCTCATATTCTCATGAAGGGTTATGCTTAAATGCCATCTGATCTCTTATTCTCATCATAGAGGACACTTACAGTATAACAATGACCAGATATTAGCACTAGCATTAGATTGCTAGCATTAGCAAGTTAGCATTAGCATTCAAACATTAACATTACTGTATTTGCATATATACAAGAATGGATAAGAATAAATGCCATCTGATCTCATATTCTCATGAAGGGTTATGCTTAAATGCCATCTGATGTCTTATTCTCATCATAGAGGACACATACAGTATAACAATGAGCAGATATTAGCACTAGCATTAGATCGCTAGCATTAGAAAGTTAGCATTAGCATTCAAACATTAACATTACTGTATTTGCCTATATATACAAATGGATTGATTAAATGCCATCTGATCTCATATTCTCATGAAGGGTTATGTTTAAATCCATCTGATCTCATAATCATAGAGGACACTTACAGTATGCAATGACAATGAGGACACAGATATTAGCACTAGCATTAGATCGCTAGCATTAGCAAGTTAGCATTAGCATTCAAACATTAACATTACTGTATTTGCCTATATACAAGAATGGGATTAAAATTAAATGCCATCTGATCTCATATTCTCATGAAGGGTTATGCTTAAATGCCATCTGATCTCATTATTCTCATCATAGAGGACACTTACAGTACAGTATAACAATGAGCAGATATTAGCACTAGCATTAGATCGCTAGCATTAGCAAGTTAGCATTAGCATTCAAACATTAACATTACTGTATTTGCCTATATACAAGAATGGATAAGATTAAATGCCATCTGATCTCATATTCTCATGAAGAGTTATGTTTAAATGCCATCTGATGTCTTATTCTCATCATAGAGGACAATTACAGTATAACAATGACCAGATATTAGCACTAGCATTAGATCGCTAGCATTAGCAAGTTAGCATTAGCATTCAGACATTAACATTACTGTATTTGCCTATATACAAGAATGGATAAGATTAAATGCCATCTGATCTCATATTCTCATGAAGAGTTATGTTTAAATGCCATCTGATCTCTTATTCTCATCATAGAGGACACTTACAGTTCAACAATGACCAGATATTAGCACTAGCATTAGATCGCTAGCATTAGCATTAGCATTAGCATTCAAACATTAACATTACTGTATTTGCCTATATACAAGAATGGATAAGATTAAATGCCATCTGATCTCATATTCTCATGAAGGGTTATGTTTAAATGCCATCTGATCTCTTATTCTCATCATAGAGGACACTTACAGTTTAACAATGACCAGATATTAGCACTAGCATTAGATCTAGCATTAGTTAGCATTAGCATTCAGACATTAACATTACTGTATTTGCCTATATACAAGAATGGATAAGATTAAATGCCATCTGATCTCATATTCTCATGAAGAGTTATGTTTAAATGCCATCTGATCTCATATTCTCATCATAAATGGACTGATCTCATATTCCCATCATACAGTATAACAATGAGCAGATATTAGCACTAGCATTAGATCGCTAGCATTAGCAAGTTAGCATTAGCATTCAGACATCATTAACATTACTGTATTTGCCTATATACAAGAATGGATAAGATTAAATGCCATCTGATCTCATATTCTCATGAAGAGTTATGTTTAAATGCCATCTGATCTCTTATTCTCATCATAGAGGACATTTTCAGTTTAACAATGACCAGATATTAGCACTAGCATTAGATCGCTAGCATTAGCAATTAGCATTAGCATTCAGACATTAACATTACTGTATTTGCCTATATACAAGAATGGATAAGATTAAATGCCATCTGATCTCATATTCTCATGAAGAGTTATGTTTAAATGCCATCTGATCTCTTATTCTCATCATTGAGGACATTTTACAGTTTAACAATGACCAGATATTAGCACTAGCATTAGATCGCTAGTTAGCATTAGCGTTCAGATATTAAGTTAGCTGTATTAGCATTATACAAACATTAACATTACTGTATTTCTCAATATATACATCTGAAGAATGGATAGGACACTTAAAGTTTAACAAATGCCATCTGATCTCATATATTCTCATGAAGGGTTAATCTTAAATGCCATCTGATGTCTTATTCTCATCATAGACACACTTACAGTATAACAATGAGCAGATATTAGCACTAGCATTAGATCGCTAGCATTAGCAAGTTAGCATTAGCTTTCAAACATTAACATTACTTTATTTGCCTATATACAAGAATGGATAAGATTAAATGCCATCTGTTCTCATATTCTCATGAAGGGTTATGCTTAAATGCCATCTGATGTCTTATTCTCATTATAGAGACACTTACAGTATAACAATGACCAGATATTAGCACTAGCATTAGATCGCTAGCATTAGCAAGTGAGCATTAGCAATCAAACATTAACATTACTGTATTTGAATATATACAAGAAGGGTTGATTAAAAGCCATCTGATCTCATATTCTCATGAAGGGTTATGCTTAAATGCCATCTGATTCTTATTCTCATCATAAAGGACACTTACAGTAAAACAATGACCAGATATTAGCACTAGCATTAGATCGCTAGCATTAGCAAGTTAGCATTAGCATTCAAACATTAACATTACTGTATTTGCCTATATACAAGAATGGATAATTTTAATGCCATCTGATCTCATATTCTCATGAAGGGTTATGCTTAAATGCCATCTGATGTCTTATTCTCATTATAGAGGACCTATACAGTATAACAATGAGCAGATATTAGCACTAGCATTAGATCGCTAGCATTAGCAAGTTAGCATTAGCATTCAAACATTAACATTACTGTATTTGCCTATATACAAGAAGAAGGTTTAATTAAAAGCCATCTGATCTCATATTCTCATGAAGGGTTATGTTTAAATGCCATCTGATCACATATTCCCATCATAGAGGACACTTACAGTATAACAATGAGCAAATATTAGCACTAGCATTAGATCGCTAGCATTAGCAAGTGGGCATTAGCATTCAAACATTAACATTACTGTAGATGCCTATATACAAGAATGTTTAAGCTTTAATGCCATCTGATCTCATATTCTCATGAAGGGTTATGCTTAAATGCCATCTGATGTATTATTCTCATCATAGAGGACACTTACAGTATAACAATGAGCAGATATTAGCACTAGCATTAGATCGCTAGCATTAGCAAGTTAACATTAGCATTCAAACATTAACATTACTGTATTTGCCTATATACAAGAATGGATAAGATTAAATGCCATCTGATCTCATATTCTCATGCAGGGTTATGCATAGTTGCCATCTGATGTCTTATTCTCATCATAGAGGACACTTACAGTATTACAATGAGCAGATATTAGCACTAGCATTATATCGCTAGCATTAGCAAGTTAGCATTAGCATTCAAACATTAACATTACTGTATTTGCCTATATACAAGAATGGATAAGCTTTAATGCCATCTGATCTCATAATCTCATGCAGGGTTATGCTTAAATGCCATCTGATGTCTTATTCTCATCAGAGAGGACACTTACAGTATAACAATGGACAGATATTAGCACTAGCATTAGATCTCTAGCATTAGCAAGTTATCATTAGCATTCAAACATTAACATTACTGTATTTGCCTATATACAAGAAGGGTTGATTAAAAGCCATCTGATCTCATATTCTCATGAAGGGTTATGCTTAAATGCCATCTGATCTCTTATTCTCATCATAAAGGACACTTACAGTATAACAATGACCAGATATTAGCACTAGCATTAGATCGCTAGCATTAGCAAGTTAGCATTAGCATTCAAACATGAACATTACCTAATTTTAATAAATACAAGAAGGGTTAAGCTTTATTGCCATCTGATTTCATATTCTCATTATAGAGTTTAAATTACAGTATGACAATGAGCAAATATTAACACAAGCATTAGATCGCTAGCATTAGCAAGTTAGCATTAGCATTCAGACATTAACATTACTGTATTTGCCTATATACAAGAATGGATAAGTTTAAATGCCATCTGATCTAATATTCTCATGCAGGGTTATGCTTAAATGCCATCTGATCACATATTCCCATCAGAGAGGACACTTAAAGTATAACATTGAGCAGATATTAGGACTAGCATTAGATCGCTAGCATTAGCAAGTAAGCATTAGCATTAAAACATTAACATTACTGTATTTGCCTATATACAAGAATGGATAAGCTTTAATGCCATCTGATCTCATATTCTCATGCAGGGTTATGCTTCAATGCCATCTGATGTATTATTCTCATCATAGAGGACACTTACAGTATTACAATGAGCAGATATTAGCACTAGCATTAGATCTCTAGCATTAGCAAGTTAGCATTAGCATTCAAACATTAACATTACTGTATTTGCCTATATACAAGAATGGATTAGCTTTAATGCCATCTGATCTCATATTCTCATGAAGGGTTATGCTTAAATGCCATCTGATCTCTTATTCTCATCATAAAGGACACTTACAGTATAACAATGACCAGATATTAGCACTAGCATTAGATCGCTAGCATTAGCAAGTTAGCATTAGCAATCATTAACATTACTGAATTTGAATATATACAAGAAGGGTTAATTAAATGCCATCTGATTATTCTCTGAATTTGCTTAAATGCCATCTGATATACAAGAATGGATATGACAATGACCAGAATGCCAGCATTGATCTCATATTCATTCATTGACATTAACATTAGTATTTGAATATATGTTTTAAATGCTCATCTGATGTTTAAATCTTATTCTCATCATAGAGAACAATTACAGTTTAACAATGACCAGTTATTAGCACTAGCATTAGATCGCTAGTTAGCATTAGCATTCAGATATTAACATTACTGTATTTGCCTATATACAAGAATGGATCAGATTAAATGTCATCTGATCTCATACTCTCAAGAAGAGTTATGTTTAAATGCCATCTGATCTCTTATTCTCATCATTGAGGACACTTAAAGTTCAACAATGACCAGATATTAGCACTAGCATTAGATAGCTAGTTAGCATTAGCATTCAGACATTAACATTACTGTATTTGAATATATACAAGTTGGGTTAATCTTTATTGCCATCTGATCTCTTATTCTCATCATAGAGTACACGTACAGTATAACAATGACTAAATATTAGGACTAGCATTAGATTGCTAGCATTAGCAAGTGAGCATTAGCATTCAAACATTAACATTCCTGGATTTGCCTATATACAAGAATGGATAAGCTTTAATGCCATCTGATCTCATAATCTCATGCAGGGTTATGCTTAAATGCCATCTGATGTCTTATTCTCATCATAGAGGACACTTACAGTATAACAATGAGCAGATTTTACCACTAGCATTAAATCGCTAGCATTAGCAAGTTAGCATTAGCATTCAAACATTAACATAACTGTATTTGCCTATATACAAGAAGGGTTTATTAAAAGCCATCTGATCTCATATTCTCATGAAGGGTGATGCTTAAATGCCATCTGATCTCTTATTCTCATCATAAAGGACACTTACAGTATAACAATGACCAGATATTAGCACTAGCATTAGATCGCTAGCATTAGCAAGTTATCATTAGCAATCAAACATTAACATTACTGTATTTGAATATATACAAGAAGGGTTAATTAAATGCCATCTGATCTCATATTCCCATCATAGAGGACACTTAAATGCCAGTATGACAATGAGCAGATATTAGCACTAGCATAAGATCGCTAGCATTAGCGAGTTAGCATTAGCATTCAGACATTAACATTACTGTATTTGCCTATATACAAGAATGGATAAGATTAAATGCCATCTGATCTCATATTCTCAAGCAGGGTTATGCATAAATGCCATCTGATGTCTTATTCTCATCATAGAGGACACTTAAAGGATAACAATGAACAGATATTAGCACTAGCATTAGATCGCTAGCATTAGCAAGTTAGCGATAGCATTCAAACATTAACATTACTGTATTTGCCTATATACAAGAAGGGTTGATTAAAAGCCAATTGATCTCATATTCTCATGAAGGGTTATGCTTAAATGCCATCTGACCTCTTATTCTCATCAAAAAGGAAACTTACAGTAAAACAATGACCAGATATTAGCACTAGCATTAGATCGCTAGCATTAGCAAGTTAGCATTAGCAATCAAACATTAACATTACTGTATTTGAATATATACAAGAATGGATAATTAAATGCCATCTGATCTCATATTCTCATGAAGGGTTATGCTTAAATGCCATCTGATCTCATATTCCCATCATAGAGGACTCTTACAGTATGACAATGAGCAGATATTAGCACTAGCATTATATCGCTAGCATTAGCAAGTTAGCATTAGCATTCAGACATTAACATTACTGTATTTGCCTATATACAAGAATGGATAAGATTGAATGCCATTTGATCTCATATTCTCATGAAAAGATATGTTAAAATGCCATCTGATCTCTTATTCTCATCATAGAGGACACTTACAGTTTAACAATGACCAGATATTAGCACTAGCATTAGATCGCTAGTTAGCATTAGCATTCAGACATTAACATTACTGTATTTGCCTATATACAAGAATGGATAAGATTGAATGCCATCTGATCTCATATTCTCATGAAGAGTTATGTTTAAATGCCATCAGATCTCATATTCTCATGAAGGTTTATGCTTAAATGCCATCTGATATCATATTTATTTCATCATAGAGGACACTTACAGTATGACAATGAGCAGATATTAGCACTAGCATTAGATCGCTAGCATTAGCAAGTTAGCAATAGCATTCAGACATTAACATTACTGTATTTGCCAATATACAAGAATGGATAAGATTGAATGCCATCTGATCTCATATTCTCATTAGGAGATATGTTTTAATGCCATCTGATCTCTTATTCTCATCATAGAGGACACTTTCAGTTTAACAATGACCAGATATTAGCACTAGCATTAGATCGCTAGTTAGCATTAGCATTCAGATATTAACGTTACTGTATTTGCCTATATACAAGAATGGATAAGATTAAATGCCATCTGATCTCATACTCTCAAGAAGAGTTATGTTTAAATGCCATCTGATCTCTTATTCTCATCATTGAGGACACTTAAAGTTTAACAATGACCAGATATTAGCACTAGCATTAGATCGCTAGTTAGCATTAGCATTCAGACATTAACATTACTGTATTTGAATATATACAAGTTGGGTTAATCTATATTTCCATCTGATCTCATATTCTCATCATAGAGTACACGTACAGTATAACAATGACTAGATATTAGCACTAGCATTAGATCGCTAGTAAGCATTAGCATTCAAACAATAACATTACTGTATTTGCCTATATACAAGAATGGATAAGATTGAATGCCATCTGATCTCAGTCTCATGAAGAGATATGTTTAAATGCCATCTGATCTCTTATTCTCATCATAGAGGACACTTACAGTTTAACAATGAACAGATATTAGCACTAGCATTAGATCGCTAGTTAGCATTAGCATTCAGACATTAACATTACTGTATTTGCCTATATACAAGAATAAATTAGATTGAATGCCATCTGATCTCATATTCTCATGAAGAGTTATGTAAAATGCCATCTGATCTCTTATTCTCATCATAAAGGACACTTACAGTATGACAATGACCAGATATTAGCAATAGCATTAGATCGCTAGCATTAGCAGTTTGGAATTGGCAATCAAACATTAACATTACTGTATTTGAATATATACAAGAAGGGTTAATTAAATGCCATCTGATCTAATATTCTCATGAAGGGTAATGCTTAAATGCCATCTGATCTCATATTCCCATCATAGAGGACACTTACAGTATGACAATGAGCAGATATTAGGACTAGCATTAGATCGCTAGCATTAGCAAGTTAGCATTAGCAATCAGACATGATCATTACTGTATTTGCCTATATACAAGAATGGATAAGATTAAATGCCATCTGATCTCATATTCTCATCATAGAGTACACGTACAGTATAACAATCACCAGATATTAGCACTAGCATTAGATTGATAGCTTTAGCAAGTTAGTATTAGCATTCAAACATTAACATTACTGTATTTGCCTATATGCAAGAAGGGTTATTTAAATGCCATCTGATCTCATATTCTCATGAAGGGTTATGCTTAAATGCCATCTGATCTCATATTCCCATCATAGAGGACAAATACAGTTTGACAATGACCAGATATTAGCACTAGCATTAGATCGCTAGCATTAGCAAGTTAGCATTAGCATTCTAACATTAACATTACTGTATTTGCCTATATACAAGAATGGATAAGCATAAATGCTATCTGATCTCAAATTCTCATAAAGGGTTATTCTTAAATGTCATCTGATGTCTTAATCTTATCATAGAGGACACATACAGTATAACAATGACCAGATATTAGCACTAGCATTATATCGCTAGCATTAGCAAGTTAGCATTAGCATTCAAACATTAACATTACTGTTTTTGCCTATATACAAGAAGGGTTAATTAAATTCCATCTGATCTCATATTCTCATGAAGGGTTATGCTTAAATGCCATCTGTTCCTATATTCCCATCATAGAGGACAAATACAGTATGACAACGACCAGATATTAGCACTAGCATTAGATCGCTAGCATTAGCAAGTTAGCATTAGCTTTCAAACATTAACATTACTTTATTTGCCTATATACAAGAATGGATAAGCTTAAATGCCATCTGTTCTCATATTCTCATGAAGGGTTATGCTTAAATGCCATCTGATGTCTTATTCTCATTATAGAGGACACTTACATTATAACAATGACCAGATATTAGCACTAGCATTAGATCGCTAGCATTAGCATGTGAGCATTAGCATTCAAACATTAACATTACTGTATTTGCCTATAAACAAGAAGGGGTGATTAAAAGCCATCTGATCTCATATTCTCATGAAGGGTTATGCTTAAATGCCATCTGATCTCTTATTCTCATCATAAAGGACACTTACAGTAAAACAATGACCAGATATTAGCACTAGCAATAGATCGCTAGCATTAGCAAGTTAGCATTAGCATTCAAACATTAACATGACTGTATTTGCCTATATACAAGAATGGATAAGCTTTAATGCCATCTGATCTCATATTCCCATGAAGGGTTATGCTTAAATGCCATCTGATGTCTTATTCTCATCATAGAGGACCTATACAGTATAACAATGAGCAGATATTAGCACAAGCATTAGATCGCTAGCATTAGCAAGTTAGCATTAGCATTCAAACATTTACATTACTGTATTTGCCTATATACAAGAAAGTTAATTAAAAGCCATCTGATCTCATATTCTCATGAAGGGTTATGTTTAAATGACATCTGATCACATATTCCCATCAGAGAGGACACTTAAGGTATAACATTGAGCAGATATTAGCACTAGCATTAGATCGCTAGCATTATCAAGTGGGCATTAGCATTAAAACATTAACATTACTGTATTTGCCTATATACAAGAATGTATAAGCTTTAATGCCATCTGATCTCATATTCTCATGCAAGGTTATGCTTCAATGCCATCTGATGTATTATTCTCATCATAGAGGACACTAACAGTATTACAATGAGCAGATATTAGCACTAGCATTATGTCGCTAGCATTAGCAAGTTAGCAATAGCATTCAAACATTAACATTACTGTATTTGCCTATATACAAGAATGGATAAGCTTTAATGCCATCTGATCTCATATTCTCATGAAGGGTTATGCTTAAATGCCATCTGATGTCTTATTCTCATCATAAAGGACACTTACAGTATAACAATGACCAGATATTAGCACTAGCATTAGATCGCTAGCATTAGTAATCAAACATGAACATTACTGTATTTGAATATATACAAGAAGGGTTAATTAAATGCCATCTGATCTCATATTCTCATGAAGGGTTATGCTGAAATGCCATCTGATCTCATATTCCCATCATAGAGGACACTTACAGTATGACAATGAGCAGATATTAGCACTAGCATTAGATCGCTAGCTTTAGAAAGTTAGCATTAGCATTCAGACATTAACATTACTGTATTTGAATATATACAAGTTGGGTAAATCTTTATTGCCATCTGATCTCATATTCTCATCATAGAGTACACGTACAGTATAACAATGACTAGATATTAGCACTAGCATTAGATCGCTAGTAAGCATTAGCATTCAAACAATAACATTACTGAATTTGCCTATATACAAGAATGGATAAGATTGAATGCCATCTGATCTCATAGTCTCATGAAGAGATATGTTTAAATGCCATCTGATCTCTTATTCTCATCATAGAGGACACTTACAGTTTAACAATGAACAGATATTAGCACTAGCATTAGATCGCTAGTTAGCATTAGCATTCAGACATTAACATTACTGTATTTGCCTATATACAAGAATAAATTAGATTGAATGCCATCTGATCTCATATTCTCATAAAGAGATATGTTTTAATGCCATCTGATCTCTTATTCTCATCATAGAGGACACTTACAGTTTAACAATGACCAGATATTAGCACTAGCATTAGATCGCTAGTTAGCATTAGCATTCAGATATTAACATTACTGTATTTTTTCCTATATACAAGAATGGACAAGATTAAATGCCATCTGAATTCATACTCTCATGAAGAGTTATGTTTAAATGCCATCTGATCTCTTATTCTCATCATTGAGGACACTTAAAGTTTAAAAATGACCACATATTAGCAGTAGCATTAGATCGCTAGTTAGCAATAGCATTCAGACATTAACATTACTGTATTTGAATATATACAAGTTGGGTTAATCTTTATTGACATCTGATCTCATATTCTCATCATAGAGTACACGTACAGTATAACAATGACTAGATATTAGCACTAGCATTAGATTGCTAGCATTAGCAAGTGAGCATGATTATTCAAACATTATCATTACTGGATTTGCCTATATACAAGAATGGATAAGCTTTAATGCCATCTGATCTCATATTCTCATGCAGGGTTATGCTTAAATGCCATCTGATGTCTTATTCTCATCATAGAGGACACTTACAGTATTACAATGAGCAGATATTAGCACTAGCATTAAATCGCTAGCATTAGCAGGTTAGCATTAGCATTCAAACATTAACATTACTGTATTTGCCTATATACAACAATGGATAAGCATAAATGCCTTCTTATCTCATATTCTCATGCAGGGTTATGCTTAAATGCCATCTGATGTCTTATTCTAATCATAGAGGACACTTACAGTATAACAATGAACATATATTAGCACTAGCATTAGATCGCTAGCATTAGCAAGTTAGCATTAGCATTCAAACATTAACATAACTGTATTTGCCTATATACAAGAAGGGTTTATTAAAAGCCATCTGATCTCATATTCTCATGAAGGGTTATGCTTAAATGCCATCTGATCTCTTATTCTCATCATAAAGGACACTTACAGTATAACAATGACCAGATATTAGCACTAGCATTAGATCGCTAGCATTAGCAAGTTAGCATTAGCATTCAAACATGAACATTACCTAATTTTAATATATACAAGAAGGGGGTTAATGCCATCTTTATTGCCATCTGATTTCATATTCTCATTATAGAGTACATTTACAGTATGACAATGAGCAAATATTAGCACTAGCATTAGATCGCTAGCATTAGCAAGTTAGCATTAGCATTCAGACATTAACATTACTGTATTTGCCTATATACAAGAATGGATAAGTTTTAATGCCATCTGATCTCATATTCTCATGAAGGGTTATGCTTAAATGGCATCTGATGTCTTATTCTCATCATACAGGACCTTTACAGTATAACAATGAGCAGATATTAGCACAAGCATTAGATTGCTAGCATTAGCAAGTTAGCATTAGCATTCAAACATTAACATTACTGTATTTGCCTATATACAAGAAAGGTTAATTAAAAGCCATCTGATCTCATATTCTCATGAAGGGTTATGCTTAAATGCCATCTGATGTATTATTCTCATCATAAAGGACACTTACAGCATTACAATGAGCAGATATTAGCACTAGCATTAGATCGCTAGCATTAGCAAATAAGCATTAGCATTAAAACATTAACATTACTGTATTTGCCTATATACAAGAATGGATAAGCTTTAATGCCATCTGATCTCATATTCTCATGCAGGGTTATGCTTCAATGCCATCTGATGTATTATTCTCATCATAAAGGACACTTACAGTATTACAATGAGCAGATATTAGCACTAGCATTAGATCTCTAGCATTAGCAAGTTAGCATTAGCATTCAAACATTAACATTACTGTATTTGCCTATATACAAGAATGGATTAGCTTTAATGCCATCTGATCTCATATTCTCATGAAGGGTTCTGCTTAAATGCATTCTGATCTCTTATTCTAATCATAAAGGACACTTACAGTATAACAATGACCAGATATTAGCACTAGCATTAGTTCGCTAGCATTAGCAAGTTAGCATTAGCAATCAAACATTAACATTACTGAATTTGAATATATACAAGAAGGGTTAATTAAATGCCATCTGATCTCATATTCTCATGAAGTGTTATGCTTAAATGCCATCTGATCTCATTTTCCCATCATAGAGGACACTTACAGTATGACAATGACCAGATATTAGCACTAGCATTAGATCGCTAGCATTAGCAAGTTAGCATTAGCATTCAGACATTAACATTACTGTATTTGCCTATTTACAAGAATGGATAAGATTGAATGCCATCTGATCTCATATTCTCATGAAGAGATATGTTTAAATGCCATCTGATGTCTTATTCTCATCATAGAGAACAATTACAGTTTCTAGTTAGCATTAGCATTCATTCTCATCATAGATCTCTTATTCTCATCATTGAGGACATTAGCATTCAGATATTAACATTACTGTATTTGCCTATATACAAGAATGGATAAGATTAAATGTCAGTTCAACAATGACCAGATATTAGAGGACACTTAAAGTTCAACAATAGATATTAGCACTAGCATTAGATCGCTAGTTAGCATTAGCATTCAGACATTAACATTACTGTATTTGCCTATATTCAAGAATGGATAAGATTGAATGCCATCTGATCTCATATTCTCATGAAGAGATATGTTTAAATGCCATCTGATATCTTATTCTCATCATAGAGCACACTTACAGTTTAACAATGACCAGATATTAGCACTAGCATTAGATCGCTAGTTAGCATTAGCATTCAGACATTAACATTACTGTATTTGCCTATATACAAGAATGGATAAGATTAAATGCCATCTGATCTCATACTCTCATGAAGAGTTATGTTTAAATGCCATCAGATCTCATATTCTCATGAAGGTTTATGCTTAAATGCCATCTGATCTCATATTCCCATCATAGAGGACACTTACAGTATGACAATGAGCAGATATTAGCACTAGCATTAGATCGCTAGCATTAGCAAGTTAGCAATAGCATTCAGACATTAACAATACTGTATTTGCCAATATACAAGAATGGATAAGATTGAATGCCATCTGATCTCATATTCTCATGAAGAGTATGTTTTAATGCCATCTGATCTCTTATTCTCATCATAGAGGACATTTTCAGTTTAACAATGACCAGATATTAGCACTAGCATTAGATCGCTAGCATTAGTTAGCATTAGCATTCAGATATTAACGTTACTGTATTTGCCTATATACAAGAATGGATAAGATTAAATGCCATCTGATTTCATACTCTCAAGAAGAGTTATGTTTAAATGCCATCTGATCTCTTATTCTCATCATTGAGGACACTTGAAAAGTTTAACAATGACCAGATATTAGCACTAGCATTAGATCACTAGTCAGCATTAGCATTCAGACATTAACATTACTGAATTTGAATATATACAAGTTGGGTTAATCTTTATTGCCATCTGATCTCATATTCTCATCATAGAGTACGTATTACAGTATAACAATGACTAGATATTAGCACTAGCATTAGATCGCTAGCATTAGCAAGTTAGCATTAGCTTTCAAACATTAACATTACTTTATTTGCCTATATACAAGAATGGATAAGCTTAAATGCCATCTGTTTCTCATATTCTCATGAAGGGTTATGCTTAAATGCCATCTGATGTCTTATTCTCATCATATAGGACACTTACAGTATAACAATGACCAGATATTAGCACTAGCATTAGATCGCTAGCATTAGCAAGTGAGCATTAGCATTCAAACATTAACATTACTGTATTTGCCTATATACAAGAAGGGTTGATTAAAAGCCATCTGATCTCATATTCTCATGAAGGGTTATGCTTAAATGCCATCTGATCTCTTATTCTCATCATAAAGGACACTTACAGTAAAACAAAGACCAGATATTAGCACTAGCATTAGATCGCTAGCATTAGCAAGTTAGCATTAGCATTCAAACATTAACATTACTGTATTTGCCTATATACAAGAATGGATAAGCTTTTAATGCCATCTGATCTCATATTCCCATGAAGGGTTATGCTTAAATGCCATCTGATGTCTTATTCTCATTATAGAGGACCTATACAGTATAACAATGAGCAGATATTAGCACAAGCTTTAGATCGCTAGCATTAGCAAGTTAGCATTAGCATTCAAACATTAACATTACTGTATTTGGCTAAATACAAGAAAGGTTAATTAAAAGCCATCTGATCTCATATTCTCATGAAGGGTTATATGTTTAAATGCCATCTGATCACATATTCCCATCAGAGAGGACACTTACAGTATAACATTGAGCAAATATTAGCACTAGCATTAGATCGCTAGCATTAGCAAGTGGGCATTAGCATTAAAACATTAACATTACTGTAGATGCCTTTATACAAGAATGTTTAAGCTTTTATGCCATCTGATATCATATTCTCATGCAGGGTTATGCTTCAATGCCATCTGATGTATTATTCTCATCATAGAGGACACTTACAGTATTACAATGAGCAGATATTAGCACTAGCATTATATCGCTAGCATTAGCAAGTTAGCAATAGCATTCAAACATTAACATTACTGTATTTGCCTATATACAAGAATGGATAAGCTTTAATGCCATCTGATCTCATAATCTCATGAAGGGTTATGCTTAAATGCCATCTGATGTCTTATTCTCATCATAGAGGACACTTACAGTATAACAATGACCAGATATTAGCACTAGCATTAGATCGCTAGCATTAGCAAGTTAACATTAGCATTCAAACATTAACATTACTGTATTTGCCTATATATACAAGAATGGATAAATTAAATGCCATCTGATCTCATATTCTCATGCAGGGTTATGCTTAAATGCCATCTGATGTCTTATTCTCATCATAGAGGACACTTACAGTATAACAATGAACAGATATTAGCACTAGCATTAGATCGCTAGCATTAGCAAGTTAGCATTAGCATTCAAACATTAACATTACTGTATTTGCCTATATACAAGAAGGGTAAGATTAAATGCCATCTGATCTCATATTCTCATGATGAAGGTTATGCTTAAATGCCATCTGATCTCTTATTCTCATCATAGAGGACACTTACAGTATAACAATGACCAGATATTAGCACTAGCATTAGATCGCTAGCATTAGCAAGTTAGCATTAGCATTCAAACATTACATTACCTAATTTTAATATATACAAGAAGGGTTAATGTTTTAATGCCATCTGATCTCATATTCTCAGGGTTATGCTTAAAGAGTCTTATTCTCATCATTTACAGTATAACAATGAGCAGATATTAGCACTAGCATTAGATCGCTAGCATTAGCAAGTTAGCATTAGCATTCAAACATTAACATTACTGTATTTGCCTATATACAAGAATGGATAAGTTTTAAATGCCATCTGATCTCATATTCTCATGAAGGGTTATGCTTAAATGCCATCTGATGTCTTATTCTCATCATAGAGGACACTTACAGTATAACAATGAGCAGATATTAGCACTAGCATTAGATCGCTAGCATTAGCAAGTTAGCATTAGCATTCAAACATTAACATTACTGTATTTGCCTATATACAAGAATGGATAAATTAAATGCCATCTGATCTCATATTCTCATGAAGGGTTATGCTTAAATGCCATCTGATGTCTTATTCTCATCATAGAGACACTTACAGTATAACAATGACCAGATATTAGCACTAGCATTAGATCTAGCATTAGCATTAGCATTCAAAGCATTTACAAGAATGGTTAGCTTTAAAATGCCATCTAGCATTTAAACATTAACATTAACTGTATTTGCAGACACTTACAGTATAATTAGCAAATATTAGCACTATATAGCATTAGAAGTGGGCATTAGATTTATTTAAAATGCCATCTGATCTCATATTCTCATGAAGGGTTATGCTTAAATGCCATCTGATCTCTTATTATTATCATCATCATAGAGGACACTTACAGTATAACAATGAGCAGATATTAGCACTAGCATTAGATCGCTAGCATTAGCAAGTTAGCATTAGCATTCAAACATTAACATTACTGTATTTGCCTATATATACAGAATGGATAATTAAATGCCATCTGATCTCATATTCTCATGCAGGGTTATGCTTAAATGCCATCTGATGTCTTATTCTCATCATAGAGGACACTTACAGTATAACAATGAGCAGATATTAGCACTAGCATTAGATCGCTAGCATTAGCAAGTTAGCATTAGCATTCAAACATTAACATTACTGTATTTGCTATATATACAACAATGGATAAGCATAAATGCCATCTGATCTCATATTCTCATGAAGGGTTATGCTTAAATGCCATCTGATGTCTTATTCTCATCATAGAGGACACTTACAGTATAACAATGAACAGATATTAGCACTAGCATTAGATCGCTAGCATTAGCAATTAGCATTAGCATTCAAACATTAACATTACTGTATTTGCCTAAACAAGAATGGTTTATTAAAATGCCATCTGATCTCATATTCTCATGAAGGGTTATGCTTAAATGCCATCTGATTTCTTATTCTCATCATAGAGGACACTTACAGTATAACAATGAGCAGATATTAGCACTAGCATTAGATCGCTAGCATTAGCAAGTTAGCATTAGCATTCAAACATTAACAGCATTTTAATATATACAAGAAGGGTTAATTCTTTATTGCCATCTGATTTATATTCTCATTATAGAGTACATTTACAGTATGACAATGGATATTAGCACTAGCATTAGATGCTAGCATTCAAGTTAGCATTAGCATTCAGACATTAACATTACTGTATTTGCCTATATACAAGAATGGATAAGTTTTAATGCCATCTGATTCTCATGAAGGGTTATGCTTAAATGGCATCTGATGTCTTATTCTCATCATAGAGGACAATATAACAATGAGCAGATATTAGCACTAGCATTAGATTGCTAGCATTAGCAAGTTAGCATTAGCATTCAAACATTAACATTACTGTATTTGCCTATATACAAGAAAGGTTAATTAAAAGCCATCTGATCTCATATTCTCATGAAGGGTTATGCTTAAATGCCATCTGATGTATTATTCTCATCATAAAGGACACTTACAGCATAACAATGAGCAGATATTAGCACTAGCATTAGATCGCTAGCATTAGCAAATAAGCATTAGCATTAAAACATTAACATTACTGTATTTGCCTATATACAAGAATGGATAATTAAATGCCATCTGATCTCATATTCTCATGCAGGGTTATGCTTCAATGCCATCTGATGTATTATTCTCATCATAAAGGACACTTACAGTATTACAATGAGCAGATATTAGCACTAGCATTAGATCTCTAGCATTAGCAAGTTAGCATTAGCATTCAAACATTAACATTACTGTATTTGCCTATATACAAGAATGGATTAGCTTATAATGCCATCTGATATCATATTCTCATGAAGGGTTCTGCTTAAATGCATTCTGATCTCTTATTCTAATCATAAGGACACTTACAGTATAACAATGACCAGATATTAGCACTAGCATTAGATCGCTAGCATTAGCAAGTTAGCATTAGCAATCAAACATTAACATTACTGAATTTGAATATATACAAGAAGGGTTAATTAAATGCCATCTGATCTCATATTCTCATGAAGGGTTATGCTTAAATGCCATCTGATCTCATTTTCCCATCATAGAGGACACTTACAGTATGACAATGACCAGATATTAGCACTAGCATTAGATCGCTAGCATTAGCAAGTTAGCATTAGCATTCAGACATTAACATTACTGTATTTGCCTATTTACAAGAATGGATAAGATTGAATGCCATCTGATCTCATATTCTCATGAAGAGATATGTTTAAATGCCATCTGATGTCTTATTCTCATCATAGAGAACAATTACAGTTTAACAATGACCAGTTATTAGCACTAGCATTAGATCGCTAGCATTAGCTAGTTAGCATTAGCATTCAGATATTAACATTACTGTATTTGCCTATATACAAGAATGGATAAGATTAAATGTCATCTGATCTCATACTCTCAAGAAGAGTTATGTTTAAATGCCATCTGATCTCTTATTCTCATCATTGAGGACACTTAAAGTTCAACAATGACCAGATATTAGCACTAGCATTAGATCGCTAGCATTAGTTAGCATTAGCATTCAGACATTAACATTACTGTATTTGCCTATATTCAAGAATGGATAAGATTGAATGCCATCTGATCTCATATTCTCATGAAGAGATATGTTTAAATGCCATCTGATATCTTATTCTCATCATAGAGCACACTTACAGTTTAACAATGACCAGATATTCGCACTAGCATTAGATCGCTAGTTAGCATTAGCATTCAGACATTAACATTACTGTATTTGCCTATATACAAGAATGGATAAGATTAAATGCCATCTGATCTCATACTCTCATGAAGAGTTATGTTTAAATGCCATCAGATCTCATATTCTCATGAAGGTTTATGCTTAAATGCCATCTGATCTCTCATATTCCCATCATAGAGGACACTTACAGTATGACAATGAGCAGATATTAGCACTAGCATTAGATCGCTAGCATTAGCAAGTTAGCAATAGCATTCAGACATTAACAATACTGTATTTGCCAATATACAAGAATGGATAAGATTGAATGCCATCTGATCTCATATTCTCATGAAGAGATATGTTTTAATGCCATCTGATCTCTTATTCTCATCATAGAGGACATTTTCAGTTTAACAATGACCAGATATTAGCACTAGCATTAGATCGCTAGTTAGCATTAGCGTTCAGATATTAACGTTACTGTATTTGCCTATATACAAGAATGGATAAGATTAAATGCCATCTGATCTCATACTCTCAAGAAGAGTTATGTTTAAATGCCATCTGATCTCTTATTCTCATCATTGAGGACACTTAAAGTTTAACAATGACCAGATATTAGCACTAGCATTAGATCACTAGTCAGCATTAGCATTCAGACATTAACATTACTGAATTTGAATATATACAAGTTGGGTTAATCTTTATTGCCATCTGATCTCATATTCTCATCATAGAGTACACGTACAGTATAACAATGACTAGATATTAGCACTAGCATTAGATCGCTAGCATTAGCAAGTTAGCATTAGCTTTCAAACATTAACATTACTTTATTTGCCTATATACAAGAATGGATAAGCTTAAATGCCATCTGTTCTCATATTCTCATGAAGGGTTATGCTTAAATGCCATCTGATGTCTTATTCTCATTATAGAGGACACTTACAGTATAACAATGACCAGATATTAGCACTAGCATTAGATCGCTAGCATTAGCAAGTGAGCATTAGCATTCAAACATTAACATT
The DNA here is from genome assembly GCA_029692085.1 of Gymnothorax javanicus. Taxonomy (NCBI): domain Eukaryota; kingdom Metazoa; phylum Chordata; class Actinopteri; order Anguilliformes; family Muraenidae; genus Gymnothorax; species Gymnothorax javanicus. The sequence continues at coordinate 22,267,094 of CM056197.1, read as the reverse complement.
ACTGTATTTGCCTATATACAAGAAGGGTTGATTAAAAGCCATCTGATCTCATATTCTCATGAAGGGTTATGCTTAAATGCCATCTGATCTCTTATTCTCATCATAAAGGACACTTACAGTAAAACAAAGACCAGATATTAGCACTAGCATTAGATCGCTAGCATTAGCAAGTTAGCATTAGCATTCAAACATTAACATTACTGTATTTGCCTATATACAAGAATGGATAAGCTTTAATGCCATCTGATCTCATATTCCCATGAAGGGTTATGCTTAAATGCCATCTGATGTCTTATTCTCATTATAGAGGACCTATACAGTATAACAATGAGCAGATATTAGCACAAGCTTTAGATCGCTAGCATTAGCAAGTTAGCATTCGCATTCAAACATTAACATTACTGTATTTGGCTAAATACAAGAAAGGTTAATTAAAAGCCATCTGATCTCATATTCTCATGAAGGGTTATGTTTAAATGCCATCTGATCACATATTCCCATCAGAGAGGACACTTACAGTATAACATTGAGCAAATATTAGCACTAGCATTAGATCGCTAGCATTAGCAAGTGGGCATTAGCATTAAAACATTAACATTACTGTAGATGCCTTTATACAAGAATGTTTAAGCTTTAATGCCATCTGATATCATATTCTCATGCAGGGTTATGCTTCAATGCCATCTGATGTATTATTCTCATCATAGAGGACACTTACAGTATTACAATGAGCAGATATTAGCACTAGCATTATATCGCTAGCATTAGCAAGTTAGCAATAGCATTCAAACATTAACATTACTGTATTTGCCTATATACAAGAATGGATAAGCTTTAATGCCATCTGATCTCATAATCTCATGCAGGGTTATGCTTAAATGCCATCTGATGTCTTATTCTCATCATAGAGGACACTTACAGTATAACAATGACCAGATATTAGCACTAGCATTAGATCGCTAGCATTAGCAAGTTAACATGAGCATTCAGACATTAACATTACTGTATTTGCCTATATACAAGAATGGATAAGATTAAATGGCATCTGATCTCATATTCTCATGCAGGGTTATGCATAGTTGCCATCTGATGTCTTATTCTCATCATAGAGGACACTTACAGTATAACAATGGACAGATATTAGCACTAGCATTAGATCTCTAGCATTAGCAAGTTATCATTAGCATTCAAACATTAACATTACTGTATTTGCCTATATACAAGAAGGGTTGATTAAAAGCCATCTGATCTCATATTCTCATGAAGGGTTATGCTTAAATGCCATCTGATCTCTTATTCTCATCATAAAGGACACTTACAGTATAACAATGACCAGATATTAGCACTAGCATTAGATCGCTAGCATTAGCAAGTTAGCATTAGCATTCAAACATGAACATTACCTAATTTTAATAAATACAAGAAGGGTTAAGCTTTATTGCCATCTGATTTCATATTCTCATTATAGAGTACACTTACAGTATGACAATGAGCAAATATTAGCACTAGCATTAGATCGCTAGCATTAGCAAGTTAGCATTAGCATTCAGACATTAACATTACTGTATTTGCCTATATACAAGAATGGATAAGTTTAAATGCCATCTGATCTCATATTCTCATGCAGGGTTATGCTTAAATGCCATCTGATCACATATTCCCATCAGAGAGGACACTTACAGTATAACATTGAGCAGATATTAGGACTAGCATTAGATCGCTAGCATTAGCAAGTAAGCATTAGCATTAAAACATTAACATTACTGTATTTGCCATATACAGAATGGATAAGCTTTAATGCCATCTGATCTCATATAGGGTTATGCTTCAATGCCATCTGATGTATTATTCTCATCATAGAGGACACTTACAGTATTACAATGAGCAGATATTAGCACTAGCATTAGATCTAGCATTGAGTTAGCATTAGCATTCAAACATTAACATTACTGTATTTGCCTATATACAAGAATGGATTAGCTTTAATGCCATCTGATCTCATATTCTCATGAAGGGTTCTGCTTAAATGCATTCTGATCTCTTATTCTCATCATAAAGGACACTTACAGTATAACAATGACCAGATATTAGCACTAGCATTAGATCGCTAGCATTAGCAAGTTAGCATTAGCAATCAAACATTAACATTACTGAATTTGAATATATACAAGAAGGGTTAATTAAATGCCATCTGATCTCATATTCTCATGAAGTGTTATGCTTAAATGCCATCTGATCTCATTTTCCCATCATAGAGGACACTTACAGTATGACAATGACGAGATATTAGCACTAGCATTAGATCGCTAGCATTAGCAAGTTAGCATTAGCATTCAGACATTAACATTACTGTATTTGAATATATACAAGAAGGGTTAATTGAATGCCATCTGATCTCATATTCTCATGAAGAGATATGTTTAAATGCCATCTGATGTCTTATTCTCATCATAGAGAACAATTACAGTTTAACAATGATCAGTTATTAGCACTAGCATTAGATCGCTAGTTAGCATTAGCATTCAGATATTAACATTACTGTATTTGCCTATATACAAGAATGGATCAGATTAAATGTCATCTGATCTCATACTCTCAAGAAGAGTTATGTTTAAATGCCATCTGATCTCTTATTCTCATCATTGAGGACACTTAAAGTTCAACAATGACCAGATATTAGCACTAGCATTAGATCGCTAGTTAGCATTAGCATTCAGACATTAACATTACTGTATTTGAATATATACAAGTTGGGTTAATCTTTATTGCCATCTGATCTCTTATTCTCATCTTTGAGTACACGTACAGTATAACAATGACTAAATATTAGGACTAGCATTAGATTGCTAGCATTAGCAAGTGAGCATTAGCATTCAAACATTAACATTCCTGGATTTGCCTATATACAAGAATGGATAAGCTTTAATGCCATCTGATCTCATAATCTCATGCAGGGTTATGCTTAAATGCCATCTGATGTCTTATTCTCATCATAGAGGACACTTACAGTATAACAATGAGCAGATTTTACCACTAGCATTTAATCGCTAGCATTAGCAAGTTAGCATTAGCATTCAAACATTAACATAACTGTATTTGCCTATATACAAGAAGGGTTTATTAAAAGCCATCTGATCTCATATTCTCATGAAGGGTTATGCTTAAATGCCATCTGATCTCTTATTCTCATCATAAAGGACACTTACAGTATAACAATGACCAGATATTAGCACTCGCATTAGATCGCTAGCATTAGCAAGTTATCATTAGCAATCAAACATTAACATTACTGTATTTGAATATATACAAGAAGGGTTAATTAAATGCCATCTGATCTCTATATTCCCATCATAGAGGACACTTACAGTATGACAATGAGCAGATATTAGCACTAGCATAAGATCGCTAGCATTAGCGAGTTAGCATTAGCAGTCAGACATTAACATTACTGTATTTGCCTATATACAAGAATGGATAAGATTAAATGCCATCTGATCTCATATTCTCAAGCAGGGTTATGCATAAATGCCATCTGATGTCTTATTCTCATCATAGAGGACACTTAAAGGATAACAATGAACAGATATTAGCACTAGCATTAGATCGCTAGCATTAGCAAGTTAGCGATAGCATTCAAACATTAACATTACTGTATTTGCCTATATACAAGAAGGGGTTGATTAAAAGCCAATTGATCTCATATTCTCATGAAGGGTTATGCTTAAATGCCATCTGACCTCTTATTCTCATCAAAAGGAAACTTACAGTAAAACAATGACCAGATATTAGCACTAGCATTAGATCGTTAGCATTAGCAAGTTAGCATTAGCAATCAAACATTAACATGACTGTATTTGAATATATACAAGAAGGGTTAATTAACTGCCATCTGATCTCATTCTCATGAAGGGTTATGCTTAAATGCCATCTGATCTCATATTCCCATCATAGAGGACTCTTACAGTATGACAATGAGCAGATATTAGCACTAGCATTAGATCGCTAGCATTAGCAAGTAAGCATTAGCATTCAGACATTAACATTACTGTATTTGCCTATATACAAGAATGGATAAGATTGAATGCCATTTGATCTCATATTCTCATGAAAGGATATGTTAAAATGCCATCTGATCTCTTATTCTCATCATAGAGGACACTTACAGTTTAACAATGACCAGATATTAGCACTAGCATTAGATCGCTAGTTAGCATTAGCATTCAGACATTAACATTACTGTATTTGCCTATATACAAGAATGGATAAGATTGAATGCCATCTGATCTCATATTCTAATGAAGAGATATGTTTAAATGCCATCTGATATTTTATTCTCATCATAGAGGACACTTACAGTTTAACAATGACCAGATATTCGCACTAGCATTAGATCGCTAGTTAGCATTAGCATTCAGACATTAACATTACTGTATTTGCCTATATACAAGAATGGATAAGATTAAATGCCATCTGATCTCATACTCTCATGAAGAGTTATGTTTAAATGCCATCAGATCTCATATTCTCATGAAGGTTTATGCTTAAATGCAATCTGATATCATATTCCCATCATAGAGGACACTTACAGTATGACAATGAGCAGATATTAGCACTAGCATTAGATCGCTAGCATTAGCAAGTTAGCAATAGCATTCAGACATTAACATTACTGTATTTGCCAATATACAAGAATGGATAAGATTGAATGCCATCTGATCTCATATTCTCATGAAGAGATATGTTTTAATGCCATCTGATCTCTTATTCTCATCATAGAGGACACTTTCAGTTTAACAATGACCAGATATTAGCACTAGCATTAGATCGCTAGTTAGCATTAGCATTCAGATATTAACGTTACTGTATTTGCCTATATACAAGAATGGATAAGATTAAATGCCATCTGATCTCATACTCTCAAGAAGAGTTATGTTTAAATGCCATCTGATCTCTTATTCTCATCATTGAGGACACTTAAAGTTTAACAATGACCAGATATTAGCACTAGCATTAGATGGCTAGTTAGCATTAGCATTCAGACATTAACATTACTGTATTTGAATATATACAAGTTGGGTTAATCTATATTTCCATCTGATCTCATATTCTCATCATAGAGTACACGTACAGTATAACAATGACTAGATATTAGCACTAGCATTAGATCGCTAGTAAGCATTAGCATTCAAACAATAACATTACTGTATTTGCCTATATACAAGAATGGATAAGATTGAATGCCATCTGATCTCATAGTCTCATGAAGAGATATGTTTAAATGCCATCTGATCTCTTATTCTCATCATAGAGGACACTTACAGTTTAACAATGAACAGATATTAGCACTAGCATTAGATCGCTAGTTAGCATTAGCATTCAGACATTAACATTACTGTATTTGCCTATATACAAGAATAAATTAGATTGAATGCCATCTGATCTCATATTCTCATGAAGAGTTATGTAAAATGCCATCTGATCTCTTATTCTCATCATAAAGGACACTTACAGTATGACAATGACCAGATATTAGCAATAGCATTAGATCGCTAGCATTAGCAGTTTGGAATTGGCAATCAAACATTAACATTACTGTATTTGAATATATACAAGAAGGGTTAATTAAATGCCATCTGATCTAATATTCTCATGAAGGGTAATGCTTAAATGCCATCTGATCTCATATTCCCATCATAGAGGACACTTACAGTATGACAATGAGCAGATATTAGGACTAGCATTAGATCGCTAGCATTAGCAATTTAGCATTAGCAATCAGACATGATCATTACTGTATTTGCCTATATACAAGAATGGATAAGATTAAATGCCATCTGATCTCATATTCTCATCATAGAGTACACGTACAGTATAACAATCACCAGATATTAGCACTAGCATTAGATTGATAGCTTTAGCAAGTTAGTAATAGCATTCAAACATAAACATCACTGTATTTGCCTATATGCAAGAAGGGTTATTTAAATGCCATCTGATCTCATATTCTCATGAAGGGTTATGCTTAAATGCCATCTGATCTCATATTCCCATCATAGAGGACAAATACAGTTTGACAATGACCAGATATTAGCACTAGCATTAGATCGCTAGCATTAGCAAGTTAGCATTAGCATTCTAACATTAACAATACTGTATTTGCCTATATACAAGAATGGATAAGCATAAATGCTATCTGATCTCAAATTCTCATAAAGCGTTATTCTTAAATGTCATCTGATGTCTTAATCTTATCATAGAGGACACATACAGTATAACAATGACCAGATATTAGCACTAGCATTATATCGCTAGCATTAGCAAGTTAGCATTAGCATTCAAACATTAACATTACTGATTTTGCCTATATACAAGAAGGGTTAATTAAATTCCATCTGATCTCATATTCTCATGAAGGGTTATGCTTAAATGCCATCTGTTCCTATATTCCCATCATAGAGGACAAATACAGTATGACAACGACCAGATATTAGCACTAGCATTAGATCGCTAGCATTAGCAAGTTAGCATTAGCTTTCAAACATTAACATTACTTTATTTGCCTATATACAAGAATGGATAAGCTTTAATGCCATCTGATCTCATATTCTCATGCAGGGTTATGCTTAAATGCCATCTGATGTCTTATTCTCATCATAGAGGACACTTACAGTATTACAATGAGCAGATATTAGCACTAGCATTAAATCGCTAGCATTAGCAGGTTAGCATTAGCATTCAAACATTAACATTACTGTATTTGCCTATATACAACAATGGATAAGCATAAATGCCTTCTTATCTCATATTCTCATGAAGGGTTATGCTTAAATGCCATCTGATCTCTTATTCTCATCATAAAGGACACTTACAGTAAAACAATGACCAGATATTAGCACTAGCATTAGATCGCTAGCATTAGCAAGTTAGCATTAGCATTCAAAAATGAACATTACTGTATTTGCCTATATACAAGAAAGGTTAATTAAAAGCCATCTGATCTCATATTCTCATGAAGGGTTATGTTTAAATGCCATCTGATCACATACACCCATCAGAGAGGACACTTACAGTATAACATTGAGCAGATATTAGCACTAGCATTAGATCGCTAGCATTAGCAAGTGGGCATTAGCATTAAAACATTAACATTACTGTATTTGCCTATATACAAGAATGTATAAGCTTTAATGCCATCTGATCTCATATTCTCATGCAGGGTTATGCTTCAATGCCATCTGATGTATTATTCTCATCATAGAGGACACTTACAGTATTACAATGAGCAGATATTAGCACTAGCATTTTATCGCTAGCATTAGCAAGTTAGCAATAGCATTCAAACATTAACATTACTGTATTTGCCTATATACAAGAATGGATAAGCTTTAATGCCATCTGATCTCATATTCTCATGAAGGGTTATGCTTAAATGCCATCTGATATCTTATTCTCATCATAAAGGACACTTAAAGTATAACAATTACCAGATATTAGCACTAGCATTAGATCGCTAGCATTAGCAATCAAACATTAACATTACTGTATTTGAATATATACAAGAAGGGTTAATTAAATGCCATCTGATCTCATATTCTCATGAAGGGTTATGCTGAAATGCCATCTGATCTCATATTCCCATCATAGAGGACACTTAGAGTATGACAATGAGCAGATATTAGCACTAGCATTAGATCGCTAGCTATAGAAAGTTAGCATTAGCATTCAAACATTAACATTTCTGGATTTGCCTATATACAACAATGGATAAGAATAAATGCCATCTGATCTCATATTCTCATGCAGGGTTATGCTTAAATGCCATCTGATGTCTTAATTCTCATCATAGAGGACACTTACAGTATAACAATGAACAGATATTAGCACTAGCATTAGATCTCTTGCATTAGCTAGTTAGCATTAGCATTCAAACATTAACATTACTGTATTTGCCTATATACAAGAAGGGTTTATTAAAAGCCATCTGATCTCATATTCTCATGAAGGGTTATGCTGAAATGCCATCTGATCACTTATTCTCATCATAAAGGACACTTACAGTCTGACAATGAGCAGATATTAGCAATAGCATTAGATCACTAGCATTAGCAAGTTAACATTAGCATTCAGACATTAACATTACTGTATTTGCCTATATACAAGAATGGATAAGATTAAATGCCATCTGATCTCATATTCTCATGCAGGGTTATGCATAAATGCCATCTGATGTCTTATTCTCATCATAGAGGACACTTACAGTATAACAATGACCAGATATTAGGACTAGCATTAGATAGCTAGCATTAGCAAGTTAGCATTAGCATTCAAACATGAACATTACTTTATTTTAATATATACAAGAAGGGTTAAGCTTTATTGCCATCTGATTTCATATTCTCATTATAGAGTACACTTACAGTATGACAATGAGCAGATATTAGCACTAGCATTAGATCGCTAGCATTAGCAAGTTAGAATTAGCATTCAGACATTAACATTACTGTATTTGCCTATATACAAGAATGGATAAGCTTTAATGCCATCTGATCTCATATTCTCAGGCAGGGTTATGCTTCAATGCCATCTGATGTATTATGCTCATCATAGAGGACACTTACAGTATTACAATGAGCAGATATTAGCACTAGCATTAGATCTCTAGCATTAGCAAGTTAGAAATTAGCATTCAAACATTAACATTACTGTATTTGCCTATATACAAGAATGGATTAGCTTTAATTCCATCTGATCACATATTCTCATGAAGGGTTATGCTTAAATGCCATCTGATCTCTTATTCTCATCATAAAGGACACTTACAGTATAACAATGACCAGATATTAGCACTAGCATTAGATCGCTAGCATTAGCAAGTTAGCATTAGCATTCAGACATTAACATTACTTTATTTGCCTACATACAAGAAGGGTTAATTAAATGCCATCTGATCTCATATTCTCATGAAGGGTTATGCTTAAATGCCATCTGATCTCATTTTCCCATCATAGAGGACACTTACAGTATAACAATGAGCAGATATTAGCACTCGCATTAGATCGCTAGCATTAGCAAGTTAGCATTAGCATTCAGACATTAACATTACTGTATTTGCCTATATACAAGAATGGATAAGATTGAATGCCATCTGATCTCATATTCTCATGAAGAGATATGTTTAAATGCCATCTGATCTTTTATTCTCATCATAGAGGACACTTAAAGTTTAACAATGAGCAGATATTAGCACTAGGATTAGATCGCTAGTTAGCATTAGCATTCAGACATTAACATTACTGTATTTGAATATATACAAGTTGGGTTAATCTTTATTGCCATCTGATCTCACATTCTCATCATAGAGTACACGTACAGTATAACAATGACTAGATATTAGCACTAGCATTAGATCGCTAGTTAGCATTAGCATTCAAACATTAACATTACTGTATTTGCCTATATACAAGAATGGATAAGATTGAATGCCATCTGATGTCATACTCTCATGAAGAGATATGTTTAAATGCCATCTGATCTCTTATTCTCATCATAGAGGACACTTACAGTTTAACAATGAACAGATATTAGCACTAGCATTAGATCGCTAGTTAGAATTAGCATTCAGACATTAACATTACTGTATTTGCCTAAATACAAGAATAAATTAGATTGAATGCCATCTGATCTCATATTCTCATAAACAGATATGTTTTAATGCCATCTGATCTCTTATTCTCATCATATAGGACACTTACAGTTTAACAATGACCAGATATTAGCACTAGCATTAGATCGCTAGTTAGCATTAGCATTCAGATATTAACATTACTGTATTTGCCTATATACAAGAATGGATAAGATTAAATGCCATCTGATCTCATACTCTCATAAAGAGTTATGTTTAAATGCCATCTGATCTCTTATTCTCATCATTGAGGACACTTAAAGTTTAACAATGACCACATATTAGCAGTAGCATTAGATCGCTAGTTAGCAATAGCATTCAGACATTAACATTACTGTATTTGAATATATACAAGTTGGGTTAATCTTTATTGCCATCTGATCTCATATTCTCATCATAGAGTACACGTACAGTATAAAAATGACTAGATATTAGCACTAGCATTAGATTGCTAGCATTAGCAAGTGAGCATTAGCATTCAAACATTAGCATTACTGGATTTGCCTATATACAAGAATGGATAAGCTTTAATGCCATCTGATCTCATATTCTCATGCAGGGTTTTGCTTAAATGCCATCTGATGTCTTATTCTCATCATAGAGGACACTTACAGTATTACAATGAGCAGATATTAGCACTAGCATTAAATCGCTAGCATTAGCAGGTTAGCATTAGCATTCAAACATTATCATTACTGTATTTGCCTATATACAACAATGGATAAGCATAAATGCCATCTGATCTCATATTCTCATGCAGGGTTATGCTTTAATGCCATCTGATGTCTTATTCTTATCATAGAGGACACTTACAGTATAACAATGAACAGATATTAGCACTAGCATTAGATCGCTAGCATTAGCAAGTTAGCATTAGCATTCAAACATTAACATAACTGTATTTGCCTATATACAAGAGGGGTTTATTAAAAGCCATCTGATCTCATATTCTCATGAAGGGTTCTGCTTAAATGCTATCTGATCTCTTATTTTCATCATAAAGGACACTTAACGGTATGACAATGACCAGATATTAGCACTAGCATTAGATCGCTAGCATTAGCAGTTTGGAATTGGCAATCAAACATTAACATTACTGTATTTGAATATATACAAGAAGGGTTAATTAAATGCCATCTGATCTAATATTCTCATGAAGGGTAATGCTTAAATGCCATCTGATCTCATATTCCCATCATAGAGGACACTTACAGTATGACAATGAGCAGATATTAGCACTTGCATTAGATCGCTAGCATTAGCAAGTTAGCATTAGCAATCAGATATTAACATTACTCTATTTGCCTATATACAAGAAGGGTTAAGCTTTATTGCCATCTGATCTCATATTCTCATCATAGAGTACACGTACAGTATAACAATGACTAAATATTAGGACTAGCATTAGATTGCTAGCATTAGCAAATGAGCATTAGCATTCAAACATTAACATTACTGGATTTGCATATATACAAGAATGGATAAGCTTTAATGCCATCTGATCTCATAATCTCATGCAGGGTTATGCTTAAATGCCATCTGATGTCTTATTCTCATCATAGAGGACACTTACAGTATTACAATGAGCAGATTTTAGCACTAGCATTAAATCGCTAGCATTAGCAGTTTAGCATTAGCATTCAAACATTAACATTACTGTATTTGCCAATATACAACAATGGATAAGCATAAATGCCATCTGAACTCATATTCTCATGCAGGGTTATGCTTAAATGCGATCTGATGTCTTATTCTAATCATATAGGACACTAACAGTATAACAATGAACAGATCTTAGCACTAGCATTAGATCGCTAGCATTAGCAAGTTAGCATTAGCATTCAAACATTAACATAACTGTATTTGCCTATATACAAGAAGGGTTTATTAAAAGCCATCTGATCTCATATTCTCATGAAGGGTTATGCTTAAATGCCAACTGATCTCTTATTCTCATCATAAAGGACACTTACAGTATAACAATGACCAGATATTAGCACTAGCATTAGATCGCAAGCATTAGAAGTTAGCATTAGCAATCAAACATTAACATTACTGTATTTGAATATATACAAGAAGGGTTAATTAAATGCCATCTGATCTCATATTCTCATGAAGGGTTATACTTAAATGCCATCTGATCTCATATTCTCATCATAGAGGACACTTACAGTATGACAATGAGCAGATGTTAGCACTAGCATTAGATCGCTAGCATTAGCAAGTTAGCATTAGCATTCAGACATTAACATTACTGTATTTGCCTATATACAAGAATGGATAAGATTGAATGCCATTTGATCTCATATTCTCATGAAAAGATATGTTTAAATGCCATCTGATCTCTTATTCTCATCATAGAGGACACTTACAGTTTAACAATGAACAGATATTAGCACTAGCATTAGATCGCTAGCTAGTTAGCATTAGCATTCAGACATTAACATTACTGTATTTGCCTATATACATGAATGGATAAGATTGAATGCCATCTGATCTCATATTCTCATGAAGAGATATGTTTATCTGATCTCTTAGATTGAATGCCATCTGATCTCATCATATTCTCATGAAGAGATATGTTTAAATGCCATCTGATCTCTTATTCTCATCATAGAGGACACTTACAGTATTACAATGAGCAGATTTTAGCACTAGCATTAAATCGCTAGCATTAGCAGTTTAGCATTAGCATTCAAACATTAACATTACTGTATTTGCCTATATACAACAATGGATAAGCATAAATGCCATCTGATCTCATATTCTCATGCAGGGTTATGCTTAAATGCGATCTGATGTCTTATTCTAATCATATAGGACACTTAGAGTATAACAATGAACAGATATTAGCACTAGCATTAGATCGCTAGCATTAGCAAGTTAGCATTAGCATTCTAACATTAAGCATTAGCAAGTTAGCATTAGCTTCAAACATTAACATT
>CM056197.1:22238951-22254367 GCA_029692085.1 Gymnothorax javanicus | reverse complement strand
TAATGTAACGCTAATGCTGGGCGATCTAATGCTAGTGCTAATATCTCTGCTCATTGTCATACTGTAAGTGTCATATGATAGAATATGAGATCAGATGGCATTTAAAAGCATAACCCTTCACGAGAATATATGAGATCAGATGGCATTTAATTAACCCTTCTTGTATATATATTCAAATACAGTAATGTTAATGTTTGATTGCTAATGCTAACTTGCTAATGCTAGCGATCTAATGCTAGTGCTAATATCTGGTCATTTTTTACGGTATGTGTCCTTTTTGATGAGAATAAGAGATCAGATGGCATTTAAGCATAACCCTTCATGAGAATATGAGATCAGATGGCTTTTAATCAACCCTTCTTGTATATAGGCAAATACAGTAATGTTAATGTTTGAATGCTAAAGCTAACTTGCTAATGCTAGCGATCTAATGCTAGTGCTAATATCTGTTCATTGTAATACTTTAAGTGTCCTCTATGATGAGAATAAGACATCAGATGGCATTTATGCATAACCCTGCATGAGAATATGAGATCAGATGGCCTTTTAATCTTATCCATTCTTGTATATAGGCAAATACAGTAATGTTAATGTCTGATTGCTAATGCTAACTTGCTAATGCTAGCGATCTAATGCTAGTGCTAATATCTGCTTATTGTCATACTGAAAGTGTCCTCTATGATGGGAATATGAGATCAGATGGCATTTAATTAACCCTTCTTGTATATATTCAAATACAGTAATGTTAATGTTTGATTGCTAATTCCAAACTTCTAATGCTAGCGATCTAATGCTAGTGCTAATATCTGGTCATTGTTATACTGTAAGTGTCTTTATGATGAGAATAAGAGATCAGATGGCATTTAAGCATAACCCTTCATGAGAATATGAGATCAGATGGCTTTTAATAAACCCTTCTTGTATATTGGCAAATACAGTTATGTTAATGTTTGAATGCTAATGCTAACTTGCTAATGCTAGCGATCTAATGCTAGTGCTAATATCTGTTCATTGTTATACTGTAAGTGTCCTATATGATTAGAATATGACAGTCAGATGGCATTTAAGCATAACCCTGCATGAGAATCTGAGATCAGATGGCATTTATGCTTATCCATTGTTTTATATAGGCAAATACAGTAATGTTAATGTTTGAATGCTAATGCTAAACTGCTAATGCTAGCGATTTAATGCTAGTGCTAAAATCTGCTCATTGTAATACTGTAAGTGTCCTCTATGATGAGAATAAGAGATCAGATGGCATTTAAACATATCTCTTCATGAGAATATGAGATCAGATGGCATTCAATCTTATCCATTCATGTATATAGGCAAATACAGTAATGTTAATGTCTGAATGCTAATGCTAACTAGCGATCTAATGCTAGTGCTAATATCTGCTCATTGTCATACTGTAAGTGTCTCTATGATGGGAATATGAGATCAGATGGCATTTAAGCATAAACCTTCATGAGTATATATGAGATCTGATGGCATTTAAAACATAACTCTTCTTGAGAGTATAAGATCAGATGGCATTTAATCTTATCCATTCATGTATATAGGCAAATACAGTAATGTTAATGTCTGAATGCTAATGCTAACTAGCGATCTAATGCTAGTGCTAATATCTGGTCATTGTTAAACTGTAAGTGTCCTCTATGATGAGAATAAGAGATCAGATGGCATTTAAACATATCTTTTCATGAGAATATGAGATCAAATGGCTTTTAATAAACCCTTCTTGTATATTGGCAAATACAGTTATGTTAATGTTTGAATGCTAATGCTAACTTGCTAATGCTAGCGATCTAATGCTAGTGCTAATATCTGTTCATTGTTATACTGTAAGTGTCCTATATGATTAGAATATGACATCAGATCGCATTTAAGCATAACCCTGCATGAGAATCTGAGATCAGATGGCATTTATGCTTATCCATTGTTTTATATAGGCAAATACAGTAATGTTAATGTTTGAATGCTAATGCTAAACTGCTAATGCTAGCGATTTAATGCTAGTGCTAAAATCTGCTCATTGTAATACTGTAAGTGTCCTCTATGATGAGAATAAGAGATCAGATGGCATTTAAACATATCTCTTCATGAGAATATGAGATCAGATGGCATTCAATCTTATCCATTCATGTATATAGGCAAATACAGTAATGTTAATGTCTGAATGCTAATGCTAACTAGCGATCTAATGCTAGTGCTAATATCTGCTCATTGTCATACTGTAAGTGTCCTCTATGATGGGAATATGAGATCAGATGGCATTTAAGTATAACCCTTCATGAGAATATGAGATCAGATGGCATTTAATTAACCCTTCTTGTATATATTCAAATACAGTAATGTTAATGTTTGATTGCTAATGCTAACTTGCTAATGCTAGCGATCTAATGCTAGTGCTAATATCTGGTCATTTTTTACGGTAAGTGTCCTTTTTGATGAGAATAAGAGATCAGATGGCATTTAAGCATAACCCTTCATGAGAATATGAGATCAGATGGCTTTTAATCAACCCTTCTTGTATATAGGCAAATACAGTAATGTTAATGTTTGAATGCTAAAGCTAACTTGCTAATGCTAGCGATCTAATGCTATTGCTAATATCTGTTCATTGTTATACTTTAAGTGTCCTCTATGATGAGAATAAGACATCAGATGGCATTTATGCATAACCCTGCATGAGAATATGTGATCAGATGGCATTTAATCTTATCCATTTTTGTATATAGGCAAATACAGTAATGTTAATGTCTGAATGCTAATGCTAACTTGCTAATGCTAGCGATCTAATGCTAGTGCTAATATCTGCTTATTGTCATACTGAAAGTGTCCTCTATGATGGGAATATGAGATCAGATGGCATTTAATTAACCCTTCTTGTATATATTCAAATACAGTAATGTTAATGTTTGATTGCTAATGCTAACTTCTAATGCTAGCGATCTAATGCTAGTGCTAATATCTGGTCATTGTTATACTGTAAGTGTCCTTTATGATGAGAATAACAGATCAGTTGGCATTTAAGCATAACCCTTCATGAGAATATGAGATCAGATGGCTTTTAATAAACCCTTCTTGTATATAGGCAAATACAGTTATGTTAATGTTTGAATGCTCATGCTAACTTGCTAATGCTAGCGATCTAATGCTAGTGCTAAGATCTGTTCATTGTTATACTGTAAGTGTCCTATATGATTAGAATAAGACATCAGATCGCATTTAAGCATAACCCTGCATGAGAATATGAGTTCAGATGGCATTTATGCTTATCCATTGTTGTATATTGGCAAATACAGTAATGTTAATGTTTGAATGCTAATGCTAAACTGCTAATGCTAGCGATTTAATGCTAGTGCTAAAATCTGCTCATTGTAATACTGTAAAGTGTCCTCTATGATGAGAATAAGACATCAGATGGCATTTAAGCATAACCCTGCATGAGATTATGAGCAGATGGCATTAAAAGCTTATCCATTCTTGTATATATGCAAATCCAGTAATGTAAATGTTTGAATGCTAATGCTCATTTGCTAATGCTAGCAATCTAATGCTAGTCCTAATATTTAGTCATTGTTATATACTGTCGTGTACTCTATGATGAGAATATGAAATCAGATGGCAATAAAGCTTAACCCTTCTTGTATATAGGCAAATAGAGTAATGTTAATATCTGATTGCTAATGCTAACTTGCTAATGCTAGCGATCTAATGCAAGTGCTAATATCTGCTCATTGTCATACTGTAAGTGTCCTCTATGATGGGAATATGAGATCAGATGGCATTTAAGCATTACCCTTCATGAGAATATTAGATCAGATGGCATTTAATTAACCCTTCTTGTATATATTCAAATACAGTAATGTTAATGTTTGATTGCCAATTCCAAACTGCTAATGCTAGCGATCTAATGCTAGTACTAATATCTGGTCATTGTCATACCGTTAAGTGTCTTTATGATGAAAATAAGAGATCAGATAGCATTTAAGCAGAACCCTTCATGAGAAATATGAGATCAGATGGCTTTTTTAATAAACCCTTCTTGTATATAGGCAAATACAGTTATGTTAATGTTTGAATGCTAATGCTAACTTGCTAATGCTAGCGATCTAATGCTAGTTCTAATATCTGTTCATTGTTATACTGTAAGTGTCCTCTATGATAAGAATAAGACATCAGATGGCATTTAAGCATAACCCTGCATGAGAATATGAGATCAGATGGCATTTATGCTTATCCATTGTTGTATATAGGCAAATACAGTAATGATAATGTTTGAATGCTAATGCTAACCTGCTAATGCTAGCGATTTAATGCTAGTGCTAATATCTGCTCATTGTATACTGTAAGTGTCCTCTATGATGAGAATAAGACATCAGATGGCATTTAAGCATAACCCTGCATGAGAATATGAGATCAGATGGCATTAAAGCTTATCCATTCTTGTATATAGGCAAATCCAGTAATGCTAATGTTTGAATGCTAATGCTCACTTGCTAATGCTAGCAATCTAAAAATAGTGCTAATATCTAGTCATTTTTATACTGTAACGTGTACTCTATGATGAGAATATGAGATCAGATGGCAATAAAGATTAACCCAACTTGCATATATTCAAATACAGTAATGTTAATGTCTGAATGCTATTGCTAACTAGCGATCTAATGCTACTGCTAATATGTGGTCATTGTTAAACTTTAAGTGTCCTCAATGATGAGAATAAAGAGATCAGATGGCATTTAAACATAACTCTTTATGAGAGTATGAGATCAGATGGCATTTAATCTTATCCATTCTTGTATATATAGGCAAATACAGTAATGTTAATATCTGAATGCTAATGCTAACTAGCGATCTAATGCTAGTGCTAATATCTGGTCATTGTTAAACTGTAAGTGTCCTATATGATGAGAATTAGAGATCAGATGGCATTAAAACATATCTGTTTATGAGAATATGAGATCCGATGGCATTTAATCTAATTTATTCTTGTATTTAGGCAAATACAGTAATGTTAATGTCTGAATGCTAATTCTAACTAGCGATCTAATGCTAGTGCTAATATCTGTTCATTGTTAAACTATAAGTGTCCTCTATGATGAGAATAAGAGATCAGATGGCATTTAAACATATCTCTTCATGAGAGTATGACATCAGATGGCATTCAATCTTATCCATTCTTGTATATAGGCAAATACAGTAATGATAATGTTTGAATGCTAATGCTAACTAGCGATCTAATGCTAGTGCTAATATCTAGTCATTGTTATACTGTACGTGTACTCTATGATGAGAATATGAGATAAGATGGCAATAAAGATTAACCCAACTTGTATATATTCAAATACAGTAATGTTAATGTCTGAATGCTAATGCTAACTAGCGATCTAATCCTAGTGCTAATATCTGCTCATTGTTAAACTTTAAGTGTCCTCTATGATGAGAATAAAAGATCAGATGGCATTTAAACATATCTCTTCATGAGAATATGAGATCAGATGGCATTCAATCTTATCCATTCTTGTATATAGGCAAATACAGTAATGTTAATGTCTGAATGCTAATGCTAACTTGCTAATGCTAGCGATCTAATGCTAGTGCTAATATCTGCTCATTGTCATACTGTAAGTGTCCTCTATGATGGGAAAATGAGATCAGATGGCATTTAAGCATAACCCTTCATGAGAATATGAGATCAGATGGCATTTAATTAACCCTTCTTGTATGTAGGCAAATAAAGTAATGTTAATGTCTGAATGCTCATGCTAACTTGCTAATGCTAGCGATCTAATGCTAGTGCTAATATCTGGTCATTGTTATACTGTAAGTGTCCTTTATGATGAGAATAAGAGATCAGATGGAATTTAAGCATAACCCTTCATGAGAATATGAGATCAGATGGAATTAAAGCTAATCCATTCTTGTATATAGGCAAATACAGTAATGTTAATGTTTGAATGCTAATTTCTAACTTGCTAATGCTAGAGATCTAATGCTAGTGCTAATATCTGCTCATTGTAATACTGTAAGTGTCCTCTATGATGAGCATAATACATCAGATGGCATTGAAGCATAACCCTGCCTGAGAATATGAGATCAGATGGCATTAAAAGCTTTATCCATTCTTGTATATAGGCAAATACAGTAATGTTAATGTCTGAATGCTAATGCTAACTTGCTAATGCTAGCGATCTAATGCTAGTGCTAATATCTGCTCATTGTCATACTGTAAGTGTACTCTATAATGAGAATATGAAATCAGATGGCAATAAAGCTTAACCCTTCTTGTATATATTAAAATAAAGTAATGTTCATGTTTGAATGCTAATGCTAACTTGCTAATGCTAGCGATCTAATGCTAGTCCTAATATCTGGTCATTGTTATACTGTAAGTGTCCTCTATGATGAGAATAAGACATCAGATGGCATTTATGCATAACCCTGCATGAGAATATGAGATCAGATGGCATTTAATCTTATCCATTCTTGTATATAGGCAAATACAGTAATGTTAATGTCTGAATGCTAATGTTAACTTGCTAATGCTAGTGATCTAATGCTATTGCTAATATCTGCTCATTGTCATACTGTAAGTGTCCTTTATGATGAGAATAAGTGATCAGATGACATTTCAGCATAACCCTTCATGAGAATATGAGATCAGATGGCTTTTAATAAACCCTTCTTGTAAAGAGGCAAATACAGTAATGTCAATGTTTGAATGCTAATGCTAACTAGCTAATGCAAGAGATCTAATGCTAGTGCTAATATCTGTTCATTGTTATACTGTAAGTGTCCTCTATGATGAGAATTAGACATCAGATGTCATTTATGCATAACCCTGCATGAGAATATGAGATCAGATGGCATTTATTCTTATCCATTCTTGTATATAGGCAAATACAGTAATGTTAATGTCTGAATGCTAATGCTAACTTGCTAATGCTAGCGATCTAATGCTAGTGCTAATATCTGCTCATTGTCATACTGTAAGTGTCCTCTATGATGAGAATAAGACATCAGATGGCATTTAAGCATAACCCTTCTTGAGAATATGAGATTAGATGGCATTTATGCTCATCCATTGTTGTATATAGGCAAATATAGTAATGTTAATGTTTGAATGCTAATGCTAACCTGCTAATGCTAGCGATCTAATGCTAGTGCTAATATCTGCTCATTGTCATACTGTAAGTGTCCTCTATGATGAGAATAAGACATCAGATGGCATTTAAGCATAACCCTGCATGAGAATATGAGATCATATGGCATTAAAGCTTAATCATTGTTGTATATAGGCAAATCCAGAAATGATAATGTTTGAATGCTAATGCTAACTTTCTAAAGCTAGCGATTTAATGCTAGTGCTAATATCTGCTCATTGTCATACTGTAAGTGTCCTCTATGATGGGAATATGAGATCAGATGGCATTTCAGCATAACCCTTCATGAGAATATGAGATCAGATGGCATTTAATTAACCCTTCTTGTATATATTCAAATACAGTAATGTTAATGTTTGATTGCTAATGCTAGCGATCTAATGCTAGTGCTAATATCTGGTAATTGTTATACTGTAAGTGTCCTTTATGATGAGAATAAGACATCAGATGGCATTTAAGCATAACCCTTCATGAGAATATGAGATCAGATGGCATTAAAGCTTATCCGTTCTTGTATATAGGCAAATACAGTAATGTTAATGTTTGAATGCTATTGCTAACTTGCTAATGCTAGCGATATAATGCTAGTGCTAATATCTGCTCATTGTAATACTGTAAGTGTCCTCTATGATGAGAATAATACATCAGATGGCATTGAAGCATAACCCTGCATGAGAATATGAGATCAGATGGCATTAAAGCTTATACATTCTTGTATATAGGCAAATACAGTAATGTTAATGTTTTAATGCTAATGCCCACTTGCTAATGCTAGCGATCTAATGCTAGTGCTAATATCTGCTCAATGTTATACTGTAAGTGTCCTCTCTGATGGGAGTATGTGATCAGATGACATTTAAACATAACCCTTCATGAGAATATGAGATCAGATGGCTTTTAATTAACCTTTCTTGTATATAGGCAAATGCAGTAATGTTCATTTTTGAATGCTTATGCTAACTTGCTAATGCTAGCGATCTAATGCTAGTGCTAATATCTGGTCATTGTTTTACTGTAAGTGTCCTTTATGATGAGAATAAGAGATCAGATGGCATTTAAGCATAACCCTTCATGAGAATATGAGATCTGATGGCTTTTAATCAACCCTTCTTGTATATAGGCAAATACAGTAATGTTAATGTTTGAATGCTAATGCTCACTTGCTAATGCTAGCGATCTAATGTTAGTGCTAATATCTGGTCATTGTTATACTGTAATTGTCCTCTATAATGAGAATAAGACATCAGATGGCATTTAAGCATAACCCTTCATGAGAATATGAGATCAGATGGCATTTAAGCTTATCCATTCTTGTATATAGGCAAATAAAGTAATGTTAATGTTTGAAAGCTAATGCTAACTTGCTAATGCTAGCGATCTAATGCTAGTGCTAATTTCTGGTCGTTGTCATACTGTATTTGTCCTCTATGATGGGAATATAGGAACAGATGGCATTTAAGCATAACCCTTCATGAGAATATGAGATCAGATGGCTTTTAATCAACCCTTCTTGTATATAGGCAAAAACAGTAATGTTAATGTTTGAATGCTAATGCTAACTTGCTAATGCTAGCGATCTAATGCTAGTGCTAATATCTGTTCATTGTTATACTGTAAGTGTCCTCTATGATAAGATTAAGACATCAGATGACATTTAAGAATAACCCTTTATGAGAATTTGAGATCAGATAGCATTTATGCTTATCCATTCTTGTATATAGGCAAATACAGTAATGTTAATGTTAGAATGCTAATGCTAACTTGCTAATGCTAGAGATCTAATGCTAGTGCTAATATCTGGTCATTGTCAAACTGTATTTGTCCTCTTTGATGGGAATATGAGATCAGATGGCATTTAAGCATAACCCTTCATGAGACTATGAGATCAGATGGCATTTAAATAACCCTTCTTGCATATAGGCAAATACAGTAATGTTAATGTTTGAATGCTAATACTAACTTGCTAAAGCTAGCAATCTAATGCTAGTGCTAATATCTGGTGATTGTTATACTGTACGTGTACTCTATGATGAGAATATGAGATCAGATGGCATTTAATTAACCCTTCTTGTATATAGGCTAATACAGTAATGTTAATGTTTGAATGCTAAGGCTAACTTGCTGATGCTAGCGATCTAATGCTAGTGCTATTATCTGCTCATTGTTATACTGTAAGTGTCCTC
This sequence comes from Gymnothorax javanicus, assembly GCA_029692085.1. NCBI lineage: Eukaryota > Metazoa > Chordata > Actinopteri > Anguilliformes > Muraenidae > Gymnothorax > Gymnothorax javanicus. The sequence goes on along the minus strand of CM056197.1, from coordinate 22,245,009 downwards.
TATGATGACAAAAGGACATCAGATGGAATTTAAGCATAACCCTTCATAGGAATATGAGATCAGATGGCAATAAAGCTTAACCCTTCTTGTATATAGGCAAATAGAGTAATTTTAATGTTTGAATTCTAATTCTAACTTCCTATTGCTAGCGATCTAATGCTAGTGCTAATATCTGGTCATTGTCATACTGTATTTGTCCTCTATGATGAGAATAAGACATCAGATGTCATTTAAGCATAACCCTTCATGAGAATATGAGATCAGATGGCATTTAATCTTATCCATTCTTGTATATAGGCAAATACAGTAATGATAATGTCGGATTGCTAATGCTAACTTGCTAATGCTAGCGATCTAATGCTAGTCCTAATATCTGCTCATTGTCATACTGTAAGTGTCCTCTATGATGGGAATATGAGATCAGATGGCATTTAAGCATTACCCTTCTTGAGAATATTAGATCAGATGGCATTTAATTAACCCTTCTTGTATATATTCAAATACAGTAATGTTAATGTTTGATTGCCAATTCCAAACTGCTAATGCTAGCGATCTAATGCTATTGCTAATATCTGGTCATTTTCATACTATAAGTGTCCTTTATGATGAGAATAAGAGATCAGATGGCATTTAAGCATAACCCTTCATGAGAATATGAGATCAGATGGCTTTTAATAAACCCTTCTTGTATATAGGCAAATACAGTTATGTTAATGTTTGAATGCTAATGCTAACTTGCTAATGCTAGCGATCTAATGCTAGTGCTAATATCTGTTCATTGTTATACTGTAAGTGTCCTCTATGATTAGAATAAGACATCAGATGGCATTTAAGCATAACCCTGCATGAGAATATGAGATCAGATGGCATTAAAGCTTATCCATTCTTGTATATAGGCAAATCCAGTAATGATAATGTTTGAATAATAATGCTCACTTGCTAATGCTAGCAATCTAATGCTAGTGCTAATATCTAGTCATTGTTATACTGTACGTGTACTCTATGATGAGAATATGAGATCAGATGTCAATAAAGATTAACCCAACTTGTATATATTCAAATACAGTAATGTTAATGTCTGAATGCTAATGCTTACTAGCGATCTAATGCTAGTGCTAATATCTGGTCATTGTTAAACTGTAAGTGTCCTCTATGATGAGAATAAGAGATCAGATGGCATTAAAACATATCTCTTTATGAGAATATGAGATCAGATGGCATTCAATCTAATTTATTCTTGTATATAGGCAAATACAGTAATGTTAATGTCTGAATGCTAATGCTAACTAGCGATCTAATGCTAGTGCTAATATCTGTTCATTGTTAAACTGTAAGTGTCCTCTATGATGAGAATAAGAGATCAGATGGCATTTAAACATATCTCTTCATGAGACTATGAGATCAGATGGCATTCAATCTTATCCATTCTTGTATATAGGCAAATTCAGTAATGTTATTGTTTGAATGCTAATGCTTACTAGCGATCTAATGCTAGTGCTAATATCTAGTCATTGTTATATGTACGTGTACTCTATGATGAGAATATGAGATCAGATGGCAATAAAGATTTACCCAACTTGTATATATTCAAATACAGTAATGTTAATGTCTGAATGCTAATGCTAACTTTCTAAAGCTAGCGATCTAATGCTAGTGCTAATATCTGCTCATTGTCATACTGTAAGTGTCCTCTATGATGGGAATATGAGATCAGATGGCATTTCAGCATAACCCTTCATGAGAATATGAGATCAGATGGCATTTAATTAACCCTTCTTGTATATATTCAAATACAGTAATGTTAATGTTTGATTGCTAATGCTAGCGATCTAATGCTAGTGCTAATATCTGGTCATTGTTATACTGTAAGTGTCCTTTATGATGAGAATAAGACATCAGATGGCATTTAAGCATAACCCTTCATGAGAATATGAGATCAGATGGCATTAAAGCTTTTCCATTCTTGTATATAGGCAAATACAGTAATGTTAATGTTTGAATGCTATTGCTAACTTGATAATGCTAGCGATCTAATGCTAGTGCTAATATCTGCTCAATGTTATACTGTAAGTGTCCTCTCTGATGGGAATATGTGATCAGATGTCATTTAAACATAACCCTTCATGAGAATATGAGATCAGATGGCTTTTAATTAACCTTTCTTGTATATAGGCAAATACAGTAATGTAAATGTTTGAATGCTAATGCTAACTTGCTAATGCTAGCGATCTAATGCTTGTGCTAATATCTGCTCATTGTTATACTGTATAGGTCCTCTATGATGAGAATAAGACATCAGATGGCATTTAAGCATAACCCTTCATGGGAATATGAGATCAGATGGCATTAAAGCTTATCCATTCTTGTATATAGGCAAATACAGTCATGTTAATGTTGGAATGCTAATGCTAACTTGCTAATGCTAGCGATCTATTGCTAGTGCTAATATCTGGTCATTGTTTTACTGTAAGTGTCCTTTATGATGAGAATAAGAGATCAGATGGCATTTAAGCATAACCCTTCATGAGAATATGAGATCAGATGGATTTTTAATCAACCCTTCTTGTTTATAGGCAAATACAGTAATGTTAATGTTTGAATGCTAATGCTCAATTGCTAATGCTAGCGATCTAATGCTAGTGCTAATATCTGGTCATTGTTATACTGTAAGTGTCCTCTATAATGAGAATAAGACATCAGATGGCATTTAAGCATAACCCTTCATGAGAATATGAGAACAGATGGCATTTAAGCTTATCCATTCTTGTATATAGGCAAATAAAAGTAATGTTAATGTTTGAAAGCTAATGCTAACTTGCTAATGCTAGCGATCTAATGCTAGTGCTAATATCTGGTCGTTGTCATACTGTATTTGTCCTCTATGATGGGAATATAGGAACAGATGGCATTTAAGCATAACCCTTCATGATAATATGAGATCAGATGGAATTTAATTAACCCTTCTTGTATATAGGCAAAAAACAGTAATGTTAATGTTTGAATGCTAATGCTAACTTGCTAATGCTAGCGATATAATGCTAGTGCTAATATCTGGTCATTGTTATACTGTATGTGTCCTCTATGATAAGATTAAGACATCAGATGACATTTAAGAATAACCCTTTATGAGAATTTGAGATCAGATAGCATTTATGCTTATCCATTCTTGTATATAGGCAAATACAGTAATGTTAATGTTAGAATGCTAATGCTAACTTGCTAATGCTAGCGATCTAATGCTAGTGCTAATATCTGGTCATTGTCAAACTGTATTTGTCCTCTATGATGGGAATATGAGATCAGATGGCATTTAAGCATAACCCTTCATGAGAATTTGAGATCAGATGGCATTTAAATAACCCTTCTTGCATATAGGCAAATACAGTAATGTTAATGTTTGAATGCTAATACTAACTTGCTAAAGCTATCAATCTAATGCTAGTGCTAATATCTGGTGATTGTTATACTGCATCGTGTACTCTATGATGAGAATATGAGATCAGATGGCATTTAATCTTATCCATTCTAGTATATAGGCAAATACAGTAATGATCATGTCTGATTGCTAATGCTAACTTGCTAATGCTAGCGATCTAATGCTAGTCCTAATATCTGCTCATTGTCATACTGTAAGTGTCCTCTATGATGGGAATATGAGATCAGATGGCATTTAAGCATTACCCTTCATGAGAATATTAGATCAGATGGCATTTAATTAACCCTTCTTGTATATATTCAAATACAGTAATGTTAATGTTTGATTGCCAATTCCAAACTGCTAATGCTAGCGATCTAATGCTATTGCTAATATCTGGTCATTGTCATACTCTAAGTGTCCTTTATGATGAGAATAAGAGATCAGATGGCATTTTACATAACTCTTCATGAGAATATGAGATCAGATGGCATTCAATCTTATCCATTCTTGTATATAGGCAAATACAGTAATGTTATTGTTTGAATGCTAATGCTTACTAGCGATCTAATGCTAGTGCTAATATCTGTTCATTGTTAAACTGTAAGTGTCCTCTATGATGAGAATAAGAGATCAGATGGCATTTAAACATATCTCTTCATGAGACTATGAGATCAGATGGCATTCAATCTTATCCATTCTTGTATATAGGCAAATACAGTAATGTTATTGTTTGAATGCTAATGCTTACTAGCGATCTAATGCTAGTGCTAATATCTAGTCATTGTTATACTGTACGTGTACTCTATGATGAGAATATGAGATCAGATGGAAATATAGATTAACCCTCATGTATATATTCAAATACAGTAATGTTAATGTCTGAATGCTAATGCTAACTAGCGATCTAATGCTAGTGCTAATATCTGGTCATTGTTAAACTTTAAGTGTCCTCAATGATAGTGAGAATAAGAGATCAGATGGCATTTAAACATAACTCTTCTTGAGTTATATGAGATCAGATGGCATTTAATCTTATCCATTCTTGTATATAGGCAAATACAGTAACGTTAATATCTGAATGCTAATGCTAACTAGCGATCTAATGCTAGTGCTAATATCTGGTCATTGTTAAACTGAAAGTGTCCTCTATGATGAGAATAAGAGATCAGATGGCATTAAAACATATCTCTTCATGAGAATATGAGATCAGATGGCATTCAATCTTATCCATTCTTGTATATTGGCAAATACAGTAATGTTAATGTCTAAATGCTATTGCTAACTTGCTAATGCTAGCGATCTAATGCTAGTGCTAATATCTGGTCATTGTTATACTGTAAGTGTCCTCTATGATGAGAATAAGACATCAGATGGCATTTAAGCATAACCCTGCATGAGATTATGAGATCAGATGGCATTAAAGCTTATCCATTCTTGTATATAGGCAAATACAGTAATGTTAATGTTTGAATGCTATTGCTAACTTGCTAATGCTAGCAATATAATGCTAGTGCTAATATCTGCTCATTGTAATACTGTAAGTGTCCTCCATGATGAGAATAATACATCAGATGGCATTGAAGCATAACCCTGCATGAGAATATGAGATCAGATGGCATTAAAGCTTAAACATTCTTGTATAAAGGCATCTACAGTAATGTTAATGTTTTAATGCTAATGCCCACTTGCTAATGCTAGCGATCTAATGCTAGTGCTAATATTTGCTCAATGTTATACTGTATGTGTCCTCTCTGATGGGAATATGTGACCAGATGGCATTTAAACATAACCCTTCATGAGAATATGAGATCAGATGGCTTTTAATTAACCTTTCTTGTATATAGGCAAATACAGTAATGTTAATGTTTGAATGCTAATGCTAACTTGATAATGCTAGCGATCTAATGCTTGTGCTAATATCTGCTCATTGTTATACTGTATAGGTCCTCTATGATGAGAATAAGACATCAGATGGCATTTAAGCATAACCCTTCATGGGAATATGAGATCAGATGGCATTAAAGCTTATCCATTCTTGTATATAGGCAAATACAGTCATGTTAATGTTGGAATGCTAATGCTAACTTGCTAATGCTAGCGATCTATTGCTAGTGCTAATATCTGGTCATTGTTTTACTGTAAGTGTCCTTTATGATGAGAATAAGAGATCAGATGGCATTTAAGCATAACCCTTCATGAGAATATGAGATCAGATGGCTTTTAATCAACCCTTCTTGTTTATAGGCAAATACAGTAATGTTAATGTTTGAATGCTAATGCTCAATTGCTAATGCTAGCGATCTAATGCTAGTGCTAATATCTGGTCATTGTTATACTGTAAGTGTCCTCTATAATGAGAATAAGACATCAGATGGCATTTAAGCATAACCCTTCATGAGAATATGAGAACAGATGGCATTTAAGCTTATCCATTCTTGTATATAGGCAAATAAAGTAATGTTAATGTTTGAAAGCTAATGCTAACTTGCTAATGCTAGCGATCTAATGCTAGTGCTAATATCTGGTCGTTGTCATACTGTATTTGTCCTCTATATGATGGGAATATAGGAACAGATGGCATTTAAGCATAACCCTTCTTGAGAATATGAGATCAGATGGAATTTAATTAACCCTTCTTGT
>CM056197.1:22209321-22238851 GCA_029692085.1 Gymnothorax javanicus | reverse complement strand
GAATTGAGATCAGATGCATTTAATTAACCTTCTTGATAGGCACAGTAATGTTAATGTTGAATCCAGCTAACTTGCTATGCTAGGATCTAATACAGTAATTGATTAATGGTTCCTATGATGAAAAATCAGTAATTGCAAAACCCTTCATGAATAGGGACTAATAAGCTAACCTTCTTGTATATAGGCAATAAGTAATTTAATGTTTGAATCTAATCTGCTCATTGCTAGCGATCTAATACTACTGCTAATATGGTCATTTTTAAACTTTAAGTGTCCTCCAATAACTAATTGAGAATAAAGAGATCAGATGGCATTTAAACATAACTCTTCATGAGTATGAATTCAGATGGCATTTAATCTTGTCCATTCTTGTATATAGGAAAAAATACAGTAATGTTAATATCTGAATGCTAATGCTTACTAGCGATCTAATGCTAGTCTAATATCTGGTCATTATTTAAACATGTCCTCTATGATGAGAATAAGTCAGATGGCATTAAACATATCTTCTTGAGAATATGAGATCAGATGGCATTTTAATTAATTTATTCTTGTATATATTCAAATACAGTAATGTTAATGTTTGAATGCTAATTCAAACTGCTCATGCTAGCGATCTAATACTAATTGCTATCTGGTCATTTGTTAAACTGTAAGTGTCCTTTATGATGAGAATAAAGATCAGATGGCATTTAAACATATCTCTTCCTTGAGAATATGAGATCAGATGGCATTCTGTAAAGTGTACTCTATGATGAGGAATATGAGATCAGATGGCATTTAGCATAACCCTGCTGAGAATATGAGATCAAATGGCATTAATGTTAATCCTTCTTGTATATATGCAAATCCAGTAATGATAATGTTTGAATAATAATGCTCACTTGCTAATGCTAGCAATCTAATGATAGTGCTAATATCTAGTCATTGTTATACTGCATAACCCTTCATGAGAATATGAGATCAGATGTCAATAAAGATTATCCCAACTTGTATATATTCAAATACAGTAATGTTAATGTTTGAATGCTAATGCTAACTAATGATAGCGATCTAATGCTAGTGCTAATATCTGGTCATTGTTAAACTGTAATGCTAGTGTCCTCTATGATGAGAATAAGACATCAGATGGCATTAAACATATCCCTTCATGAGAATATGAGATCAGATGGCATTCAATCTTATCCATTCTTGTATATAGGCAAATACAGTAATGTTAATGTCTGAATGCTAATTGCTAACTAGCGATCTAATGCTAGTGCTAATATCTGGTCATTGTTAAACTGTAAGTGTCCTCTATGATGAGAATAAGAGATCAGATGGCATTTAAACATATCTCTTCATGAGAATATGAGATCAGATGGCATTCAATCTTATCCATTCTTGTATATAGGCAAATACAGTAATGTTAATGTTTGAATGCTAATGCTCAATTGCTAATGCTAAGCGATCTAATGCTAGTGCTAATATCTAGTCATTGTTAAATGTAAATGTCCTCTATGATGAGAATATGAGATCAGATGGCATTTAAACATAACCCTTCATGAGAATTTTCTTTCATGTATATATTCAAATACAAATAATGTTAATTCTGAATATATAATGCAAACTTAAGTAATGCTAGCGATCTAATGCTAGTGCTAATATCTGCTCATTGTCATACTCTAAGTGTCCTCTATGATGGGAATATGACATCAGATGGCATTTCAGCATAACCTTCATGAGAATATGAGATCAGATGGCATTTAATTAACCCTTCTTGTATATATTCAAATACAGTAATGTTAATGTTTGAATGCTAATGCTAATTGCTAATGCTAGCGATCTAATGCTAGTGCTAATATCTGGTCATTGTTATACTGTAAGTGTCCTTTATGATGAGAATAAGACATCAGATGGCATTTAAACATAACCCTTCATGAGAATATGAGATCAGATGGCATTAAAGCTTTTCCATTCTTGTATATAGGCAAATACAGTAATGTTAATGTTTGAATGCTAATGCTAACTTGCTAATGCTAGCGATCTAATGCTAGTGCTAATATCTGCTCATTGTTATACTGTAAGTGTCCTCTATGATGAGAATAAGACATCAGATGGCATTTAAGCATAACCCTTCATGAGAATATGAGATCAGATGGCATTAAAGCTTATCCATTCTTATATATAGGCAAATACAGTAATGTTAATGTTTGAATGCTAATGCTAACTTGCTAATGCTAGCGATCTAATGCTAGTGCTAATATCTGCTCATTGTTTTACTGTAAGTGTCCTCTATGATGAGAATAAGAGATCAGATGGCATTTAAAACATAACCCTTCATGAGAATATGAGATCAGATGGCTTTTAATTAACCATTTCTTGTATATAGGCAAATACAGTAATGTTAATGTTTGAATGCTAATGCTCACTTGCTAATGCTAGCGATCTAATGCTAGTGCTAATATCTGCTCATTGTTATACTGTAAGTATCCTCTATAATGAGAATAAGACATCAGATGGCATTTAAGCATAACCCTTCATGAGAATATGAGATCAGATGGCATTTAAGCTTATCCATTCTTGTATATAGGCAAATAAAGTAATGTTAATGTTTGAAAGCTAATGCTAACTTGCTAATGCTAGCGATCTAATGCTAGTGCTAATATCTGGTCATTGTCATACTGTATTTGTCCTCTATGATGGGAATATAGAGACAGATGGCATTTAAGCATAACCCTTCATGAGAATATGAGATCAGATGGCTTTTAATCTAACCCTTCTTGTATATAGGCAAAAACAGTAATGTTAATGTTTGAATGCTAATGCTAACTTGCTAATGCTAGCGATCTAATGCTAGTGCTAATATCTGGTCATTGTTATACTGTAAGTGTCCTCTATGATAAGATTAAGACATCAGATGACATTTAAGAATAACCCTTTATGAGAATTTGAGATCAGATAGCATTTATGCTTATCCATTCTTGTATATAGGCAAATACAGTAATGTTAATGTTAGAATGCTAATGCTAACTTGCTAATGCTAGCGATCTAATGCTAGTGCTAATATCTGGTCATTGTCAAACTGTATTTGTCCTCTATGATGGGAATAAGAGATCAGATGGCATTTAAGCATAACCCTTCATGAGAATATGAGATCAGATGGCATTTAAATAACCCTTCTTGCATATAGGCAAATACAGTAATGTTAATGTTTGAATGCTAATACTAACTTGCTAAAGCTAGCAATCTAATGCTAGTGCTAATATCTGGTGATTGTTATACTGTACGTGTACTCTATGATGAGAATATGAGATCAGATGGCATTTAATCTTATCCATTCTTGTATATAGGCAAATACAGTAATGTTAATGTTTGAATGCTAATGCTAACTTGCTAATGCTAGCGATCTAATGCTAGTGCTAATATCTGCTCATTGTCATACTGTAAGTGTCCTCTATGATGACAATAAGACATCAGATGGCATTTAAGCATAACCCTTCATGAGAATATGAGATCAGATGGCATTTAATTAACCCTTCTTGTATATATTCAAATACAGTAATGTTAATGTTTGAATGCTAATTCTAAACTTCTAATGCTAGCGATCTAATGCTAGTGCTAATATCTGGTCATTGTCATACTGTAAGTGTCCTTTATGATGAGAATAAGACATCAGATGGCATTTAAGCATAACCCTTCATGAGAATATGAGATCAGATGGCATTTAATCTTATCCATTCTTGTATATAGGCAAATACAGTAATGTTAATGTTTGAATGCTAATGCTAAATGCTAATGCTAGCGATCTAATGCTAGTGCTAATATCTGCTCATTGTTATACTGTAAGTGTCCTCTATGATGAGAATAAGAGATCAGATGGCATTTAAGCAAACCCTTCATGATATGAGATCAGATGGCATTTAATTATACATTCTTGTATATAGGCAAATACAGTAATGTTAATGTTTGAATGCTAATGCAAACTTCATAATGCTAGATCTAATGCTAGAATAATATCTGGTCATTGTTATACTGTAAGTGTCCTGCTATGATGAGAATAAGAGATCAGATGGCATTTAAACATAACTCTTGATGAGAATATGAGATCAGATGGCATTTAATAAATTTATTCTTGTATATAGGCAAATACAGTAATGTTAATGTTTGAATGCTAATGCTAACTAGCTAATCTAATGCTAATGCTAATATCTGTTCATTGTTAAACTGTAAGTGTCCTCTATGATGAGAATAAGAGATCAGATGGCATTTAAACATAACCCTTCATGAGAATATGAGATCAGATGGCATTTAATCTTATCCATTCTTGTATATAGGCAAATACAGTAATAATGTTATTGTTAATGCTAATGCTAGCGATCTAATGCTAATATCTAATGCTAGTGATGAGAATAAGAGATTGATATATTTAAACATAACTCTATGATGAGAATATGAGATCAGATGGCATTCAAGATTAACCATTCTGTATATAGGCAAATACAGTAATGTTAATGTCTGAATGCTAATGCTAACTTGCTAAAGCTAGCGATCTAATGCTAGTGCTAATATCTGGTCATTGTTATACTGTAAGTGTCCTCTATGATGAGAATAAGAGATCAGATGGCATTTAAGCATAACCCTTCATGAGAATATGAGATCAGATGGCATTTAATCTAACCCATTCTTGTATATAGGCAAATACAGTAATGTTAATGTTTGAATGCTATTGCTAACTTGCTAATGCTAGCGATATAATGCTAGTGCTAATATCTGCTCATTGTTAAACTGTAAGTGTCCTCTATGATGAGAATAATACATCAGATGGCATTTAGCATAACCCTGCATGAGAATATGAGATCAGATGGCATTAAAGCTTATCCATTCTTGTATATAGGCAAATACAGTAATGTTAATGTTTGAATGCTAATGCCCACTTGCTAATGCTAGCGATCTAATGCTAGTGCTAATATCTGCTCATTGTTATACTGTAAGTGTCCTCTATGATGGGAATATGTGATCAGATGGCATTTAAACATAACCCTTCATGAGAATATGAGATCAGATGGCTTTTAATTAATGTCTTTCTTGTATATAGGCAAATACAGTAATGTTAATGTTTGAATGCTAATGCTAACTTGAATGCTAATGCTAATGCTAGCGATCTAATGCTAGTGCTAATATCTGCTCATTGTTATACTGTATAGGTCCTCTATGATGAGAATAAGACATCAGATGGCATTTAAGCATAACCCTTCATGAGAATATGAGATCAGATGGCATTAAAGCTTATCCATTCTTGTATATAGGCAAATACAGTAATGTTAATGTTTGAATGCTAATGCTAACTTGCTAATGCTAGCGATCTAATGCTAGTGCTAATATCTGGTCATTGTTTTACTGTAAGTGTCCTTTATGATGAGAATAAGAGATCAGATGGCATTTAAGCATAACCCTTCATGAGAATATGAGATCAGATGGCTTTTAATCAACCCTTCTTGTTTATAGGCAAATACAGTAATGTTAATGTTTGAATGCTAATGCTCAATTGCTAATGCTAGCGATCTAATGCTAGTGCTAATATCTGGTCATTGTTATACTGTAAGTGTCCTCTATAATGAGAATAAGACATCAGATGGCATTTAAGCATAACCCTTCATGAGAATATGAGAACAGATGGCATTTAAGCTTATCCATTCTTGTATATAGGCAAATAAAGTAATGTTAATGTTTGAAAGCTAATGCTAACTTGCTAATGCTAGCGATCTAATGCTAGTGCTAATATCTGGTCGTTGTCATACTGTATTTGTCCTCTATGATGGGAATATAGGAACAGATGGCATTTAAGCATAACCCTTCATGAGAATATGAGATCAGATGGAATTTAATTAACCCTTCTTGTATATAGGCAAAAACAGTAATGTTAATGTTTGAATGCTAATGCTAACTTGCTAATGCTAGCGATATAATGCTAGTGCTAATATCTGGTCATTGTTATACTGTATGTGTCCTCTATGATAAGATTAAGACATCAGATGACATTTAAGAATAACCCTTTATGAGAATTTGAGATCAGATAGCATTTATGCTTATCCATTCTTGTATATAGGCAAATACAGTAATGTTAATGTTAGAATGCTAATGCTAACTTGCTAATGCTAGCGATCTAATGCTAGTGCTAATATCTGGTCATTGTCAAACTGTATTTGTCCTCTATGATGGGAATATGAGATCAGATGGCATTTAAGCATAACCCTTCATGAGAATATGAGATCAGATGGCATTTAAATAACCCTTCTTGCATATAGGCAAATACAGTAATGTTAATGTTTGAATGCTAATACTAACTTGCTAAAGCTATCAATCTAATGCTAGTGCTAATATCTGGTGATTGTTATACTGTACGTGTGTACTCTATGATGAGAATATGAGATCAGATGGCATTTAATTTATCCATTCTTGTATATAGGCAAATACAGTAATGATCATGTTTGATTGCTAATGCTAACTTGCTAATGCTAGCGATCTAATGCTAGTCCTAATATCTGCTCATTGTCATACTGTAAGTGTCCTCTATGATGGGAATATGAGATCAGATGGCATTTAAGCATTACCCTTCATGAGAATATTAGATCAGATGGCATTTAATTAACCCTTCTTGTATATATTCAAATACAGTAATGTTAATGTTTGATTGCTAATTCTAACTGCTAATGCTAGCGATCTAATGCTATTGCTAATATCTGGTCATTGTCATACTGTAAGTGTCCTCTATGATGAGAATAAGAGATCAGATGGCATTTTACATAACTCTTCATGAGAATATGAGATCAGATGGCATTTAATCTTATCCATTCTTGTATATAGGCAAATACAGTAATGTTAATGTTTGAATGCTAATGCTAACTAGCGATCTAATGCTAGTGCTAATATCTGTTCATTGTTAAACTGTAAGTGTCCTCTATGATGAGAATAAGAGATCAGATGGCATTTAAACATATCTCTTCATGAGACTATGAGATCAGATGGCATTTAATCTTATCCATTCTGTATATAGGCAAATACAGTAATGTTAATGTTTGAATGCTAATGCTTACTAGCGATCTAATGCTAGTGCTAATATCTAGTCATTGTTATACTGTACCCTCTATGATGAGAATATGAGATCAGATGGCAAATAATTAACCCAACTTGTATATATTCAAATACAGTAATGTTAATGTCTGAATGCTAATGCTAACTAATGCTAGCGATCTAATGCTAGTGCTAATATCTGGTCATTGTTAAACTGTAAGTGTCCTCAATGATGAGAATAAGAGATCAGATGGCATTTAAACATAACCCTTCATGAGAATATGAGATCAGATGGCATTCTATAGGCTTATCCATTCTGAATGCTTGTATATAGGCAAATACAGTAATTGTTAATGTTTGAATGCTATTGAGAATAACTTGCTAATGCTAGCGATATAATGCTAGTGCTATCTGCTCATTGTAAAATACTGTAATGTTGTCCTCTATGATGAGAATAATAGCGATCAGATGGCATTGAAGCATATACCCTGCATGAGAATATGAGATCAGATGGCATTAAAACCCTGCATGAATTACATTCTTCCATTCTATATAGGCAAATACAGTAATGTTAATGTTTGAATTTTAATGCTAATGCCCATGCTAGCAATATAATGCTAGCGATCTAATGCTATTGTGCTAATATCCATGATCAGAATTATACTCAGATATGTCCATAACCCTGCATGATGAGAATATGGCATTAAAGCTTAGATGGCATTTAAAATGTAACCCTTCCCATGAATGCTAATATGAGATCAGATGGCTTTTAATGTAACCTTTCTTGTATATGATGGGAATATGTGAATACAGTAAACATGTTTCATGAATATGAGATCAATGGCTAATTAACTTGATAATGCTAGTAATCTAATGCTAATGCTAATATCTGCTCATTGTTATACTGTATATCTGCTCATTGTTATGATGAGAATAAGACATCAGATGGCATTTAAGCATAACCCTTCATGGGAATATGAGATCAGATGGCATTAAAGCTTATCCATTCTTGTATATAGGCAAATACAGTAATGTTAATGTTTGAATGCTAATGCTAACTTGCTAATGCTAGCGATCTAATGCTAGTGCTAATATCTGGTCATTGTTTTACTGTAAGTGTCCTTTATGATGAGAATAAAAGATCAGATGGCATTTAAGCATAACCCTTCATGAGAATATGAGATCAGATGGCTTTTAATCAACCCTTCTTGTATATAGGCAAATACAGTAATGTTAATGTTTGAATGCTAATGCTCACTTGCTAATGCTAGCGATCTAAGCTAGTGCTAATATCTGGTCATTGTTATACTGTAAGTGTCCTCTATAATGAGAATAAGACATCAGATGACATTTAAGCATAACCCTTCATGAGAATATGAGAACAGATGGCATTTAAGCTTATCCATTCTTGTATATAGGCAAATAAAGTAATGTTAATGTTTGAAAGCTAATGCTAACTTGCTAATGCTAGCGATCTAATGCTAGTGCTAATATCTGGTCGTTGTCATACTGTATTTGTCCTCTATGATGGGAATATAGGAACAGATGGCATTTAAGCATAACCCTTCATGAGAATATGAGATCAGATGGAATTTAATTAACCCTTCTTGTATATAGGCAAAAACAGTAATGTTAATGTTTGAATGCTAATGCTAACTTGCTAATGCTAGCGATCTAATGCTAGTGCTAATATCTGGTCATTGTTATACTGTAAGTGTCCTCTATGATAAGATTAAGACATCAGATGACATTTAAGAATAACCCTTTATGAGAATTTGAGATCAGATAGCATTTATGCTTATCCATTCTTGTATATAGGCAAATACAGTAATGTTAATGTTAGAATGCTAATGCTAACTTGCTAATGCTAGCGATCTAATGCTAGTGCTAATATCTGGTCATTGTCAAACTGTATTTGTCCTCTATGATGGGAATATGAGATCAGATGGCATTTAAGCATAACCCTTCATGAGAATATGAGATCAGATGGCATTTAAATAACCCTTCTTGCATATAGGCAAATACAGTAATGTTAATGTTTGAATGCTAATACTAACTTGCTAAAGCTAGCAATCTAATGCTAGTGCTAATATCTGGTGATTGTTATACTGTACGTGTACTCTATGATGAGAATATGAGATCAGATGGCATTTAATTAACCCTTCTTGTATATAGGCTAATACAGTAATGTTAATGTTTGAATGCTAAGGCTAACTTGCTAATGCTAGCGATCTAATGCTAGTGCTATTATCTGCTCTTTGTTATACTGTAAGTGTCCTCTATGATGACAAAAGGACATCAGATGGAATTTAAGCATAACCCTTCATGAGAATATGAGATCAGATGGCAATAAAGCTTAACCCTTCTTGTATATAGGCAAATAGAGTAATTTTAATGTTTGAATTCTAATTCTAACTTCCTAATGCTAGCGATCTAATGCTAGTGCTAATATCTGCTCATTGTCATACTGTAAGTGTCCTCTATGATGGGAATATGAGATCAGATGGCATTTAAGCATTACCCTTCATGAGAATATTAGATCAGATGGCATTTAATTCATCCTTCTTGTATATATTCAATTACAGTAATGTTAATGTTTGATTGCCAATTCCAAACTGCTAACGCTAGCGTTCTAATGCTATTGCTAATATCTGGTCATTGTCATACTGTAAGTGTCCTTTATGATGAGAATAAGAGATCAGATGGCATTTAAGCATAACCCTTCATGAGAATATGAGATCAGATGGCTTTTAATAAACCATTCTTGTATAGAGGCAAATACAGTTATGTTAATGTTTTAATGCTAATGCTAACTTGCTAATGCTAGCGATCTAATGCTAGTGCTAATATCTGTTCATTGTTATACTGGAAGTGTCCTCTATGATTAGAATAAGACATCAGATGGCATTTAAGCATAACCCTGCATGAGAATATGAGATAAGATGGCATTTATGCTTATCCATTGTTGTATATAGGCAAATACAGTAATGTTAATGTTTGAATGCTAGTGCTAACTAGCGATCTAATGCTAGTGCTATTATCTGGTCATTGTTAAACTGTAAGTGTCCTCTATGATGAGAATAAGAGATCAGATGGCATTAAAACATATCTCTTTATGAGAATATGAGATCAGATGGCATTCAATCTAATTTATTCTTGTATATAGGCAAATACAGTAATGTTAATGTCTGAATGCTAATGCTAACTAGCGATCTAATGCTAGTGCTAATATCTGTTCATTGTTAAACTGTAAGTGTCCTCTATGATGAGAATAAGAGATCAGATGGCATTTAAACATATCTCTTCATGAGACTATGAGATCAGATGGCATTCAATCTTATCCATTCTTTTATATAGGCAAATACAGTAATGTTATTGTTTGAATGCTAATGCTTACTAGCGATCTAATTCTAGTGCTAATATCTAGTCATTGTTATACTGTACGTGTACTCTATGATGAGAATATGAGATCAGATGGCAATAAAGATTAACCCAACTTGTATATATTCAAATACAGTAATGTTAATGTCTGAATGCTAATGCTAACTAGCGATCTAATGCTAGTGCTAATATCTGGTCATTGTTAAACTTTAAGTGTCCTCAATGATGAGAATAAAAGATCAGATGGCATTTAAACATAACTCTTCTTGAGAGTATGAGATCAGATGGCATTTAATCTTATCTATTCTTGTATATAGGCAAATACAGTAATGTTAATATCTGAACGCTAATGCTAACTAGCGATCTAATGCTAGTGCTAATATCTGGTCATTGTTAAACTGAAAGTGTCCTCTATGATGAGAATAAGAGATCAGATGGCATTCAATCTTATCCATTCTTGTATATTGGCAAATACAGTAATGTTAATGTCTGAATGCTATTGCTAACTTGCTAATGCTAGCGATCTAATGCTAGTGCTAATATCTGCTCATTGTCATACTGTAAGTGTCCTCTATGATGTGAATATGAGATCAGATGGCATTTAAGCATAAACCTTCATGAGAATATGAGATCTGATGGCATTTAAACATAACTCTTCATGAGAGTATGAGATCAGATGGCATTTAATCTCATCCATTCTTGTATATAGGCAAATACAGTAATGTTAATGTCTGAATGCTAATGCTAACTAGCGATCTAATGCTAGTGCTAATATCTGGTCATTGTTAAACTGTAAGTGTCCTCTATGATGAGAATAAGATATCAGATGGCATTTAAACATATCTCTTCATGAGAATATGAGATCAGATGGCATTCAATCTTATCCATTCTTGTATATAGGCAAATACAGTAATGTTAATGTCTGAATGCTAATGCTAACTAGCGATCTAATGCTAGTGCTAATATCTGGTCATTGTTAAACTGTAAGTGTCCTCTATGATGAGAATAAGAGATCAGATGGCATTTAAACATATCTTTTTATGAGAATATGAGATCAAATGGCATTCAATCTTATCCATTCTTGTATATAGGCAAATACAGTAATGTTAATGTCTGAATGCTAATGCTAACTTGCTAATGCTAGCGATCTAATGCTAGTGCTAATATCTGCTCATTGTCATACTGTAAGAGTCCTCTATGATGGGAATATGAGATCAGATGGCATTTAAGCATAACCCTTCATGAGAATATGAGATCAGATGGCATTTAATTAACCCTTCTTGTATATATTCAAATACAGTAATGTTAATGTTTGATTGCTAATGCTAACTTGCTAATGTTAGCGATCTAATGCTAGTGCTAATATCTGGTCATTGTTTTACTGTTAGTGTCCTTTTTGATGAGAATAAGAGATCAGATGGCATTTAAGCATAAACCTTCATGAGAATTTGAGATCAGATGGCTTTTAATCAACCCTTCTTGTAGATAGGCAAATACAGTAATGTTAATGTTTGAATGCTAATGCTAACTTGCTAATGCTAGCGATCTAATGCTAGTGCTAATATCTGTTCATTATTATCCTTTAAGTGTCCTCTATGATGAGAATAAGACATCAGATGGCATTTATGCATAACCCTGCTTGAGAATATGAGATCAGATGGCATTTAATCTTATCCATTCTTGTATATAGGCAAATACAGTAATGTTAATGTCTGACTGCTAATGCTAACTCGCTAATGCTAGCGATCTTATGCTAGTGCTAATATCTGCTCATTGTCATACTGTAAGTGTCCTCGATGATGGGAATATGAGATCAGATGGCATTTAATTAACCCTTCTTGTATATATTCAAATACAGTAATGTTAATGTTTGATTGCTAATGATAACTTGCTAATGCTAGCGATCTAATGCTAGTGCTAATATCTGGTCATTGTTATACTGTAAGTGTCCTTTATGATGAGAATAAGAGATCAGATGGCATTTAAGCATAACCCTTCATGAGAATATGAGATCAGATGGCTTTTAATAAACCCTTCTTGTATATAGGCAAATACAGTTATGTTAAGGTTTGAATGCTAATGCTAACTTGCTAATGCTAGCGATTTAATGCTAATGGTAAAATCTGCTCATTGTTATACTGTAAGTGTCCTCTATGATGAGAATAAGACATCAGATGGCATTTAAGCATAACCCTGCATGAGATTATGAGATCAGATGGCATTAAAGCTTATCCATTCTTGTATATAGGCAAATCCAGGAATGTTAATGTTTGAATGCTAATGCTCACTTGCTAATGCTAGCAATCTAATGCTAGTCCTAATATTTAGTCATTGTTATACTGTACGTGTACTTTATGATGATAATAAGAGATCAGATGGCAATAAAGATTAACCCAACTTGTATATATTCAAATACAGTAATGTTAATGTCTGAATGCTAATGCTAACTAGCGATCTAATGCTAGTGCTAATATCTGGTCATTGTTGAACTTTAAGTGTCCTCAATGATGAGAATAAGAGATCAGATGGCATTTAAACATAACTCTTCTTGAGAGTATGAGATCAGATGACATTTAATCTGATCCATTCTTGTATATAGGCAAATACAGTAATGTTAATATCTGAATGCTAATGCTAACTAGCGATCTAATGCTAGTGCTAATAACTGGTCATTGTTAAACTGTAATTGTTCTCTATGATGAGAATAAGACATCAGATGGCATTTAAACATATCTCTTCATGAGAATATGAGATCAGATGGCATTCAATCTTATCCATTCTTGTATATAGGCAAATACAGTAATGTTAATGTCTGAATGCTAATGCTAACTTGCTAATGCTAGCGATCTAATGCTAGTGCTAATATCTGGTCATTGTCATACTGTAAGTGTCCTCTATGATGGGAAAATGAGATCAGATGGCATTTAAGCATAACACTTCATGAGAATATGAGATCAGATGGCATTTAATTAACCCTTCTTGTATATATTCAAATTCAGTAATGTTAATGTTTGAATTGCTAATGCTAACTTGCTAATGCTAGCGATCTAATGCTAGTGCTAATATCTGGTCATTGTTATACTGTAAGTGTCCTTTATGATGAGAATAAGAGATCAGATGGCATTTAAGCATAACCCTTCATGAGAATATGAGATCAGATGGCTTTTAATCAACCCTTCTTGTATATAGGCAAATACAGTAATGTTAATGTTTGAATGCTAATGATAACTTGCTAATGCTAGAGATCTAATGCTAGTGCTAATATCTGTCCATTGTTATACTGTAAGTGTCCTCTATGATGAGAATAAGACATCAGATGGCAACTATGCATAACCCTGCATGAGAATATGAGATCAGATGCCATTTAATCTTATCCATTCTTGTATATAGGCAAATACAGTAATGTTAATGTCTGAATGCTCATGTTAACTTGCTAATGCTAGCGATCTAATGCTAGTGCTAATATCTGGTCATTGTTATACTGTAAGTGTCCTCTATGATGAGAATAAGACATCAGATGGCATTTAAGCATAACCCTGCATGAGATTATGAGATCAGATGGCATTAAAGCTTATCCATTCTTGTATATAGGCAAATACAGTAATGTTAATGTTAGAATGCTAATGCTAACTTGCTAATGCTAGCGATCTAATGCTAGTGCTAATATCTGGTCATTGTCAAACTGTATTTGTCCTCTATGATGGGAATATGAGATCAGATGGCATTTAAGCATAACCCTTCATGAGAATATGAGATCAGATGGCATTTAAATAACCCTTCTTGCATATAGGCAAATACAGTAATGTTAATGTTTGAATGCTAATACTAACTTGCTAAAGCTAGCAATCTAATGCTAGTGCTAATATCTGGTGATTGTTATACTGTACGTGTACTCTATGATGAGAATATGAGATCAGATGGCATTTAATTAACCCTTCTTGTATATAGGCTAATACATTAATGTTAATGTTTGAATGCTAAGGCTAACTTGCTAATGCTAGCGATCTAATGCTAGTGCTATTATCTGCTCTTTGTTATACTGTAAGTGTCCTCTATGATGACAAAAGGACATCAGATGGAATTTAAGCATAACCCTTCATGAGAATATGAGATCAGATGGCAATAAAGCTTAAACCTTCTTGTATATAGGCAAATAGAGTAATTTTAATGTTTGAATTCTAATTCTAACTTCCTAATGCTAGCGATCTAATGCTAGTCCTAATATCTGCTCATTGTCATACTGTAAGTGTCCTCTATGATGGGAATATTAGATCAGATGGCATTTAAGCATTACCGTTCATGAGAATATTAGATCAGATGGCATTTAATTAACCCTTCTTGTATATATTCAATTACAGTAATGTTAATGTTTGATTGCCAATTCCAAACTGCTAACGCTAGCGATCTAATGCTATTGCTAATATCTGGTCATTGTCATACTGTAAGTGTCCTTTATGATGAGAATAAGAGATCAGATGGCATTTAAGCATAACCCTTCATGAGAATATGAGATCAGATGGCTTTTAATAAACCATTCTTGTATATAGGCAAATACAGTTATGTTAATGTTTGAATGCTAATGCTAACTTGCTAATGCTAGCGATCTAATGCTAGTGCTAATATCTGTTCATTGTTATACTGGAAGTGTCCTCTATGATTAGAATAAGACATCAGATGGCATTTAAGCATAACCCTGCATGAGAATATGAGATAAGATGGCATTTATGCTTATCCATTGTTGTATATAGGCAAATACAGTAATGTTCATGTTTGAATGCTAATGCTAACCTGCTAATGCTAGCGATTTAATGCTAGTGCTAATATCTGCTCATTGTAATACTGTAAGTGTCCTCTATGATGAGAATAAGACATCAGATGGCATTTAAGCATAACCCTGCATGAGAATATGAGATCAGATGGCATTAAAGCTTATCCATTCTTGTATATAGGCAAATCCAGTAATGATAATGTTTGAATAATAATGCTCACTTGCTAATGCTAGCAATCTAATGCTAGTGCTAATATCTAGTCAATGTTATACTGTACGTATACTCTATGATGAGAATATGAGATCAGATGTCAATAAAGATTAACCCAACTTGTATATATTCAAATACAGTAAAGTTAATGTCTGAATGCTATTGCTAACTAGCGATCTAATGCTACTGCTAATATGTGGTCATTGTTAAACTTTAAGTGTCCTCATTGATGAGAATAAGAGATCAGATGGCATTTAAACATAACTCTTCATGAGAGTATGAGATCAGATGGCATTTAATCTCATCCATTCTTGTATATAGGCAAATACAGTAATGTTAATATCTGAATGCTAGTGCTAACTAGCGATCTAATGTTAGTGCTAATATCTGGTCATTGTTATACTGTAAGTGTCCTCTATGATGAGAATAAGAGATCAGATGGCATTAAAACATATCTCTTTATGAGAATATGAGATCAGATGGCATTCAATCTAATTTATTCTTGTATATAGGCAAATACAGTAATGTTAATATCTGAATGCTAGTGCTAACTAGCGATCTAATGCTAGTGCTAATATCTGGTCATTGTTATACTGTAAGTGTCCTCTATGATGAGAATAAGAGATCAGATGGCATTTAAACATATCTCTTCATGAGACTATGAGATCAGATGGCATTCAATCTTATCCATTCTTTTATATAGGCAAATACAGTAATGTTATTGTTTGAATGCTAATGCTTACTAGCGATCTAATTCTAGTGCTAATATCTAGTCATTGTTATACTGTACGTGTACTCTATGATGAGAATATGAGATCAGATGGCAATAAAGATTAACCCAACTTGTATATATTCAAATACAGTAATGTTAATGTCTGAATGCTAATGCTAACTAGCGATCTAATGCTAGTGCTAATATCTGGTCATTGTTAAACTTTAAGTGTCCTCAATGATGAGAATAAAAGATCAGATGGCATTTAAACATAACTCTTCTTGAGAGTATGAGATCAGATGGCATTTAATCTTATCCATTCTTGTATATTGGCAAATACAGTAACGTTAATATCTGAACGCTAATGCTAACTAGCGATCTAATGCTAGTGCTAATATCTGGTCATTGTTAAACTGAAAGTGTCCTCTATGATGAGAATAAGAGATCAGATGGCATTCAATCTTATCCATTCTTGTATATTGGCAAATACAGTAATGTTAATGTCTGAATGCTATTGCTAACTTGCTAATGCTAGCGATCTAATGCTAGTGCTAATATCTGCTCATTGTCATACTGTAAGTGTCCTCTATGATGGGAATATGAGATCAGATGGCATTTAAGCATAAACCTTCATGAGAATATGAGATCTGATGGCATTTAAACATAACTCTTCATGAGAGTATGAGATCAGATGGCATTTAATCTTATCCATTCTTGTATATAGGCAAATACAGTAATGTTAATGTCTGAATGCTAATGCTAACTAGCGATCTAATGCTAGTGCGAATATCTGGTCATTGTTAAACTGTAAGTGTCCTCTATGATGAGAATAAGATATCAGATGGCATTTAAACATATCTCTTCATGAGAATATGAGATCAGATGGCATTCAATCTTATCCATTCTTGTATATAGGCAAATACAGTAATGTTAATGTCTGAATGCTAATGCTAACTAGCGATCTAATGCTAGTGCTAATATCTGGTCATTGTTAAACTGTAAGTGTCCTCTATGATGAGAATAAGAGATCAGATGGCATTTAAACATATCTTTTCATGAGAATATGAGATCAAATGGCATTCAATCTTATCCATTCTTGTATATAGGCAAATACAGTAATGTTAATGTCTGAATGCTAATGCTAACTTGCTAATGCTAGCGATCTAATGCTAGTGCTAATATCTGCTCATTGTCATACTGTAAGAGTCCTCTATGATGGGAATATGAGATCAGATGGCATTTAAGCATAACCCTTCATGAGAATATGAGATCAGATGGCATTTAATTAACCCTTCTTGTATATATTCAAATACAGTAATGTTAATGTTTGATTGCTAATGCTAACTTGCTAATGTTAGCGATCTAATGCTAGTGCTAATATCTGGTCATTGTTTTACTGTTAGTGTCCTTTTTGATGAGAATAAGAGATCAGATGGCATTTAAGCATAACCCTTCATGAGAATATGAGATCAGATGGCTTTTAATCAACCCTTCTTGTAGATAGGCAAATACAGTAATGTTAATGTTTGAATGCTAATGCTAACTTGCTAATGCTAGCGATCTAATGCTAGTGCTAATATCTGTTCATTGTTATCCTTTAAGTGTCCTCTATGATGAGAATAAGACATCAGATGGCATTTATGCATAACCCTGCTTGAGAATATGAGATCAGATGGCATTTAATCTTATCCATTCTTGTATATAGGCAAATACAGTAATGTTAATGTCTGACTGCTAATGCTAACTCGCTAATGCTAGCGATCTTATGCTAGTGCTAATATCTGCTCATTGTCATACTGTAAGTGTCCTCTATGATGGGAATATGAGATCAGATGGCATTTAATTAACCCTTCTTGTATATATTCAAATACAGTAATGTTAATGTTTGATTGCTAATGATAACTTGCTAATGCTAGCGATCTAATGCTAGTGCTAATATCTGGTCATTGTTATACTGTAAGTGTCCTTTATGATGAGAATAAGAGATCAGATGGCATTTAAGCATAACCCTTCATGAGAATATGAGATCAGATGGCTTTTAATAAACCCTTCTTGTATATAGGCAAATACAGTTATGTTAATGTTTGAATGCTAATGCTAACTTGCTAATGCTAGCGATTTAATGCTAGTGGTAAAATCTGCTCATTGTTATACTGTAAGTGTCCTCTATGATGAGAATAAGACATCAGATGGCATTTAAGCATAACCCTGCATGAGATTATGAGATCAGATGGCATTAAAGCTTATCCATTCTTGTATATAGGCAAATCCAGGAATGTTAATGTTTGAATGCTAATGCTCACTTGCTAATGCTAGCAATCTAATGCTAGTCCTAATATTTAGTCATTGTTATACTGTACGTGTAATCTATGATGAGAATAAGAGATCAGATGACAATAAAGATTTACCCAACTTGTATATATTCAAATACAGTAATGTTAATGTCTGAATGCTAATGCTAACTAGCGATCTAATGCTAGTGCTAATATCTGGTCATTGTTGAACTTTAAGTGTCCTCAATGATGAGAATAAGAGATCAGATGGCATTTAAACATAACTCTTCTTGAGAGTATGAGATCAGATGACATTTAATCTGATCCATTCTTGTATATAGGCAAATACAGTAATGTTAATATCTGAATGCTAATGCTAACTAGCGATCTAATGCTAGTGCTAATAACTGGTCATTGTTAAACTGTAATTGTTCTCTATGATGAGAATAAGACATCAGATGGCATTTAAACATATCTCTTCATGAGAATATGAGATCAGATGGCATTCAATCTTATCCATTCTTGTATATAGGCAAAATACAGTAATGTTAATGTCTGAATGCTAATGCTAACTTGCTAATGCTAGCGATCTAATGCTAGTGCTAATATCTGGTCATTGTCATACTGTAAGTGTCCTCTATGATGGGAAAATGAGATCAGATGGCATTTAAGCATAACACTTCATGAGAATATGAGATCAGATGGCATTTAATTAACCCTTCTTGTATATATTCAAATACAGTAATGTTAATGTTTGATTGCTAATGCTAACTTGCTAATGTTAGCGATCTAATGCTAGTGCTAATATCTGGTCATTGTTTTACTGTTAGTGTCCTTTTTGATGAGAATAAGAGATCAGATGGCATTTAAGCATAAACCTTCATGAGAATATGAGATCAGATGGCATTTTAATCAATCCATTCTTGTAGATAGGCAAATACAGTAATGTTAATGTTTGAATGCTAATGCTAACTTGCTAATGCTAGCGATCTAATGCTAGTGCTAATATCTGTTCATTGTTATACTGTAAAGTGTCCTCTATGATGAGAATAAGACATCAGATGGCATTTAAGCATAACCCTGCATTGAGAATATGAGATCAGATGGCATTTAATTTATCCATTCTTGTATATAGGCAAATACAGTAATGTTAATGTTTGAATGCTAATGCTAACTCGCTAATGCTAGCGATCTTATGCTAGTGCTAATATCTGCTCATTGTCATACTGTAAGTGTCCTCTCTGATGGGAATATGAGATCAGATGGCATTTAATTAACCCTTCTTGTATATATTCAAATACAGTAATGTTAATGTTTGATTGCTAATGATAACTTGCTAATGCTAGCGATCTAATGCTAATGCTAATATCTGGTCATTGTTATACTGTAAGTGTCCTCTATGATGAGAATAAGAGCTCAGATGGCATTTAAGCATAACCCTTCATGAGAATATGAGATCAGATGGCATTTAAAGCTTAACCCTTCTTGTATATAGGTAAATACAGTAATGTTAATGTTTGAATGCTAATGCTAACTTGCTAATGCTAGCGATCTAATGCTAGTGGTAATATCTGCTCATTGTTATACTGTAAGTGTCCTCTATGATGAGAATAAGACATCAGATGGCATTTAAGCATAACCCTGCATGAGATTATGAGATCAGATGGCATTTAATCTTATCCATTCTTGTATATAGGCAAATACAGTAATGTTAATGTTTGAATGCTAATGCTAACTTGCTAATGCTAGCAATCTAATGCTAGTGCTAATATCTGGTCATTGTTATACTGTAAGTGTCCTCTATGATGAGAATAAGAATCAGATGGCATTTAAACATAACCCTTCATGAGAAATGAGATCAGATGGCATTTAATCTTATCCATTCTTGTATATATTCAAATACAGTAATGTTAATGTCTGAATGCTAATGCTAACTTGCGATCTAATGCTAGTGCTAATATCTGGTCATTGTTGAACTGTAAGTGTCCTCTATGATGAGAATAAGACATCAGATGGCATTTAAACATAACTCTTCATGAGAATATGAGATCAGATGACATTTAATCTTATCCATTCTTGTATATAAGCAAATACAGTAATGTTAATGTCTGAATGCTAATGCTAACTTGCTAATGCTAGCGATCTAATGCTAGTGCTAATATCTGGTCATTGTTATACTGTAATTGTCCTCTATGATGAGAATAAGACATCAGATGGCATTTAAACATAACCTTCATGAGAATATGAGATCAGATGGCATTTAATTAATCCATTCTTGTATATAGGCAAATACAGTAATGTTAATGTTTGAATGCTAATGCTAACTTGCTAATGCTAGCGATCTAATGCTAGTGCTAATATCTGGTCATTGTCATACTGTAAGTGTCCTCTATGATGAGAATAAGAGATCAGATGGCATTTAAGCATAACCCTTCATGAGAATATGA
Organism: Gymnothorax javanicus; assembly: GCA_029692085.1. Classification (NCBI taxonomy): domain Eukaryota; kingdom Metazoa; phylum Chordata; class Actinopteri; order Anguilliformes; family Muraenidae; genus Gymnothorax; species Gymnothorax javanicus. The sequence continues at coordinate 22,218,006 of CM056197.1, read as the reverse complement.
GATCAGATGGCATTTAATTAACCCTTCTTGTATATAGGCAAATACAGTAATGTTAATGTTTGAATGCTAATGCTAACTTGCTAATGCTAGCGATCTAATGCTAGTGCTAATATCTGGTCATTGTTATACTGTAAGTGTCCTTTATGATGAGAATAAGAGATCAGATGGCATTTAAGCATAACCCTTCATGAGAATATGAGATCAGATGGCTTTTAATCAACCCTTCTTGTATATAGGCAAATACAGTAATGTTAATGTTTGAATGCTAATGCTAACTTGCTAATGCTAGAGATCTAATGCTAGTGCTAATATCTGGTCATTGTTATACTGTAAGTGTCCTCTATGATGAGAATAAGACATCAGATGGCATTTAAGCATAACCCTGCATGAGAATATGAGATCAGATGGCATTAAAGCTTATCCATTCTTGTATATAGGCAAATACAGTAATGTTAATGTTTGAATGCTAATGCTAACTTGCTAATGCTAGCGATCTAATGCTAGTGCTAATATCTGGTCATTGTTAAACTGTATTTGTCCTCTATGATGAGAATATGAGATCAGATGGCATTTAAGCATAACCCTTCATGAGAATATGAGATCAGATGGCATTTAAATTATCCATTCTTGTATATAGGCAAATACAGTAATGTTAATGTTTGAATGCTAATGCTAACTTGCTAATGCTAGCGATCTAATGCTAGTGCTAATATCTGGTCATTGTTATACTGTATTTGTCCTCTATGATGAGAATATGAGATCAGATGGCATTTAAGCATAACCCTTCATGAGAATATGAGATCAGATGGCATTTAAATTAACCATTCTTGCATATAGGCAAATACAGTAATGTTAATGTTTGAATGCTAATGCTAACTTGCTAAAGCTAGCAATCTAATGCTAGTGCTAATATCTGGTGATTGTATACTGCACGCAAATACTCTATGATGAGAATATGAGATCAGATGGCATTTAATTAACCCTCTTCTGTATATAGGCAAATACATTAATGTTAATGTTTGAATGCTAATGCTAACTTGCTAATGCTAGCGATCTAATGCTAGTGCTATTATCTGCTCATTGTTATACTGTAAGTGTCCTCTATGATGAATATTAGGACATCAGATGGCATTTAAGCATAACCCTTCATGAGAATATGAGATCAGATGGCATTTAAATAAAACCTTCTTGTATATAGGCAAATACAGTAATTTTAATGTTTGAATGCTAATTCTAACTTCCTAATGCTAGCGATCTAATGCTAGTCCTAATATCTGCTCATTGTCATACTGTAAGTGTCCTCTATGATGGGAATATTAGATCAGATGGCATTTAAGCATTACCGCTCATGAGAATATTCATCAGATGGCATTTAATTAACCCTTCTTGTATATATTCAATTACAGTAATGTTAATGTTTGAAATTCCAAACTGCTAACGCTAGCGATCTAATGCTATTGCTAATATCTGGTCACAGTGTAAGTGTCCTTTATGATGAGAATGCTAGTGGCTTTAATAACCCTTCATGAGAATATGAGATCAATGGCTTTTTAATAAAACCATTCTTGTATATAGGCAAATACTGTTAATGTTTGAATGCTAATGCTAACTGCTAATGCTAGTCCTGCTAGTGCTAATGATTGTTAATAAGACATCAGATGGCATCAGATGGCATTTAAGCATAACCCTTCATGAGAATATGAGATAAGATGGCATTTAATCTTATCCATTGTTGTATATAGGCAAATACAGTAATGTTCATGTTTGAATGCTAATGCTAACCTGCTAATGCTAGCGATTTAATGCTAGTGCTAATATCTGCTCATTGTAATACTGTAAGTGTCCTCTATGATGAGAATAAGACATCAGATGGCATTTAAGCATAACCCTGCATGAGAATATGAGATCAGATGGCATTAAAGCTTATCCATTCTTGTATATAGGCAAATACAGTAATGATAATGTTTGAATAATAATGCTCACTTGCTAATGCTAGCAATCTAATGCTAGTGCTAATATCTAGTCAATGTTATACTGTACGTATACTCTATGATGAGAATATGAGATCAGATGTCAATAAAGATTAACCCAACTTGTATATATTCAAATACAGTAAAGTTAATGTCTGAATGCTATTGCTAACTAGCGATCTAATGCTACTGCTAATATGTGGTCATTGTTAAACTTTAAGTGTCCTCATTGATGAGAATAAGAGATCAGATGGCATTTAAACATAACTCTTCATGAGAGTATGAGATCAGATGGCATTTAATCTCATCCATTCTTGTATATAGGCAAATACAGTAATGTTAATATCTGAATGCTAGTGCTAACTAGCGATCTAATGTTAGTGCTAATATCTGGTCATTGTTATACTGTAAGTGTCCTCTATGATGAGAATAAGAGATCAGATGGCATTAAAACATATCTCTTTATGAGAATATGAGATCAGATGGCATTCAATCTAATTTATTCTTGTATATAGGCAAATACAGTAATGTTAATGTCTGAATGCTAATGCTAACTAGCGATCTAATGCTAGTGCTAATATCTGGTCATTGTTAAACTGTAAGTGTCCTCTATGATGAGAATAAGAGATCAGATGGCATTTAAACATATCTCTTCATGAGACTATGAGATCAGATGGCATTCAATCTTATCCATTCTTTTATATAGGCAAATACAGTAATGTTATTGTTTGAATGCTAATGCTTACTAGCGATCTAATGCTAGTGCTAATATCTGGTCATTGTTAAACTTTAAAGTGTCCTCAATGATGAGAATAAAAGATCAGATGGCATTTAAAGATAACCCTTCTTGAGATATTCAGATCACAGTAATTTAATGTTAATGAATTCTAATGCTAACTAGCGATCAGTAATGCTAATATCTGAACTGGTCATTGTTAAACTTTAAGTGTCCTCTAATGATGAGAATAAATATCAGATGGCATTTAAACATAAAGTGTTCTATGAGAGAATAAGAGATCAGATGGCATTCAATCTTATCCATTCTTGTATATTGGCAAATACAGTAATGTTAATGTCTGAATGCTATTGCTAACTTGCTAATGCTAGCGATCTAATGCTAGTGCTAATATCTGCTCATTGTCATACTGTGAAGTGTCCTCTATGATGGGAATATGAGATCAGATGGCATTTAATCATAATCCATTCATGAGAATATGAGATCTGATGGCATTTAAACATAACTCTTCATGAGAGTATGAGATCAGATGGCATTTAATCTTATCCATTCTTGTATATAGGCAAATACAGTAATGTTAATGTCTGAATGTCTAATGCTAACTAGCGATCTAATGCTAGTGAATATCTGGTCATTGTTAAACTGTAAGTGTCCTCTATGATGAGAATAAGATATCAGATGGCATTTAAACATAACTCTTCATGAGAATATGAGATCAGATGGCATTTAATCTTATCCATTCTGTATATAGGCAAATACAGTAATGTTAATGTCTGAATGCTAATGCTAACTAGCGATCTAATGCTAATGCTAATATCTGGTCATTGTTAAACTGTAAGTGTCCTCTATGATGAGAATAAGATATCAGATGGCATTTAAACATATCTTTTCATGAGAATATGAGATCAAATGGCATTCAATCTTATCCATTCTTGTATATAGGCAAATACAGTAATGTTAATGTCTGAATGCTAATGCTAACTTGCTAATGCTAGCGATCTAATGCTAGTGCTAATATCTGCTCATTGTCATACTGTAAGAGTCCTCTATGATGGGAATATGAGATCAGATGGCATTTAAGCATAACCCTTCATGAGAATATGAGATCAGATGGCATTTAATTAACCCTTCTTGTATATATTCAAATACAGTAATGTTAATGTTTGATTGCTAATGCTAACTTGCTAATGTTAGCGATCTAATGCTAGTGCTAATATCTGGTCATTGTTTTACTGTTAGTGTCCTTTTTGATGAGAATAAGAGATCAGATGGCATTTAAGCATAACCCTTCATGAGAATATGAGATCAGATGGCTTTTAATCAACCCTTCTTGTAGATAGGCAAATACAGTAATGTTAATGTTTGAATGCTAATGCTAACTTGCTAATGCTAGCGATCTAATGCTAGTGCTAATATCTGTTCATTGTTATCCTTTAAGTGTCCTCTATGATGAGAATAAGACATCAGATGGCATTTATGCATAACCCTGCTTGAGAATATGAGATCAGATGGCATTTAATCTTATCCATTCTTGTATATAGGCAAATACAGTAATGTTAATGTCTGACTGCTAATGCTAACTCGCTAATGCTAGCGATCTTATGCTAGTGCTAATATCTGCTCATTGTCATACTGTAAGTGTCCTCTATGATGGGAATATGAGATCAGATGGCATTTAATTAACCCTTCTTGTATATATTCAAATACAGTAATGTTAATGTTTGATTGCTAATGATAACTTGCTAATGCTAGCGATCTAATGCTAGTGCTAATATCTGGTCATTGTTATACTGTAAGTGTCCTTTATGATGAGAATAAGAGATCAGATGGCATTTAAGCATAACCCTTCATGAGAATATGAGATCAGATGGCTTTTAATAAACCCTTCTTGTATATAGGCAAATACAGTTATGTTAATGTTTGAATGCTAATGCTAACTTGCTAATGCTAGCGATTTAATGCTAGTGGTAAAATCTGCTCATTGTTATACTGTAAGTGTCTCTATGATGAGAATAAGACATCAGATGGCATTTAAGCATAACCCCTGCATGAGATTATGAGATCAGATGGCATTAAAGCTTATCCATTCTTGTATATAGGCAAATCCAGGAATGTTAATGTTTGAATGCTAATGCTCACTTGCTAATGCTAGCAATCTAATGCTAGTCCTAATATTTAGTCATTGTTATACTGTACGTGTAATCTATGATGAGAATAAGAGATCAAATGACAATAAAGATTTACCCAACTTGTATATATTCAAATACAGTAATGTTAATGTCTGAATGCTAATGCTAACTAGCGATCTAATGCTAGTGCTAATATCTGGTCATTGTTGAACTTTAAGTGTCCTCAATGATGAGAATAAGAGATCAGATGGCATTTAAACATAACTCTTCTTGAGAGTATGAGATCAGATGACATTTAATCTGATCCATTCTTGTATATAGGCAAATACAGTAATGTTAATATCTGAATGCTAATGCTAACTAGAAGATCTAATGCTAGTGCTAATAACTGGTCATTGTTAAACTGTAATTGTTCTCTATGATGAGAATAAGAGATCAGATGGCATTTAAACATATCTCTTCATGAGAATATGAGATCAGATGGCATTCAATCTTATCCATTCTTGTATATAGGCAAATACAGTAATGTTAATGTCTGAATGCTAATGCTAACTTGCTAATGCTAATCTAATGCTAGTGCTAATATCTGGTCATTGTCATACTGTAAGTGTCTCTATGATGGGAAAATGAGATCAGATGGCATTTAAGCATAACACTTCATGAGAATATGAGATCAGATGGCATTTAATTAACCTTCTGTATATATTCAAATTCAGTAATGTTAATGTTTGATTGCTAATGCTAACTTTATAATGCTAGAGTATCTAATGCTTTAGTGCTAATATTCTTCATTGTTATACTGTAAGTGTCCTTTATGATGAGAATAAGAGATCAGAATGCATTTAAGCAGAACCCTTCATGAGAATATGAGATCAGATGGCATTAAAGCTAATCCATTCTTGTATATAGGCAAATACAGTAATGTTAATGTTTGAATGCTAATGCTAACTTGCTAATGCTAGAGATCTAATGCTAGTGCTAATATCTGCTCATTGTAATACTGTAAGTGTCCTCTATGATGAGAATAATACATCAGATGGCATTTAAGCATAATCCTTCATGAGAATATGAGATCAGATGGCATTTAAACATATCCATTCATGTATATAGATCAAATACAGTCAATCTAATCCATTTTAATGGTAATAATTTAATGTCTGAATGCTAATGCTAGCGATCTAATGCTAGTCCTAATATCTGCTCAATGTTATACTGTAAGTGTCCTCTCTGATGAGAATATGTGATCAGATGGCATTTAAACATAACCCTGCATGAGAATATGAGATAAGATGGCATTTATGCTTATCCATTGTTGTATATAGGCAAATACAGTAATGTTAATGTTTGAATGCTAGTGCTAACTAGCGATATAATGCTAGTGCTATTATCTGGTCATTGTTAAACTGTAAGAGTCCTCTATGATGAGAATAAGAGATCAGATGGCATTAAAACATATCCCTTTTATGAGAATATGAGATCAGATGGCATTTAATCTTATCCATTCTTTTAAATAGGCAAATACAGTAATGTTATTGTTTGAATGCTAATGCTTACTAATGTTAGCGATCTAATGCTAGTGCTAATATCTAGTCATTGTTTATACTTTGATAGAATAAGAGATGTATGGCATTTAAGCTATGATGAGAATATGAGATCAGATGGCAATAAAGATTAACCCAACTTGTATATATTCAAATACAGTAATGTTAATGTCTGAATGCTAATGCTAACTAGCGATCTAATGCTAGTGCTAATATCTGGTCATTGTTAAACTTTATGTCCTCAATGATGAGAATGAAAGATCAGATGGCATTTAAACATAACTCTTCTTGAGAGTATGAGATCAGATGGCATTTAATCTTATCTATTCTTGTATATAGGCAAATACAGTAATGTTAATATCTGAACGCTAATGCTAACTAGCTAATCTAATGCTAGTGCTAATATCTGCTCATTGTTAAACTGAAAGTGTCCTCTATGATGAGAATAAGAGATCAGATGGCATTTAATTTATCCATTCTTGTATATTGGCAAATACAGTAATGTTAATGTCTGAATGCTATTGCTAACTTGCTAATGCTAGCGATCTAATGCTAGTGCTAATATCTGCTCATTGTCATACTGTAAGTGTCCTTTATGATGTGAATATGAGATCAGATGGCATTTAAGCATAAACCTTCATGAGAATATGAGATCTGATGGCATTTAAACATAACTCTTCATGAGAGTATGAGATCAGGGCATTTAATCTCATCCATTCTGTATATAGGTTTACAGTAATGTTAATGTCTGAATGCTAATGCTAACTAGCGATTTAATGCTAGTGGTAAAATCTGCTCATTGTTAAACTGTAAGTGTCCTCTATGATGAGAATAAGATATCAGATGGCATTTTAACATATCTCTTCATGAGAATATGAGATCAGATGGCATTCAATCTTATCCATTCTTGTATATAGGCAAATACAGTAATGTTAATGTCTGAATGCTAATGCTAACTAATGCTAGATCTAATGCTAGTGCTAATATTTAGTCATTGTTAAACTGTAAGTGTCTCTATGATGAGAATAAGAGATCAGATGGCATTTAAACATATCTTTTCATGAGAATATGAGATCAAATGGCATTCAATCTTATCCATTCTTGTATATAGGCAAATACAGTAATGTTTATGTCTGAATGCTAATGCTAACTTGAGCGATCTAATGCTAGTGCTAATATCTGCTCATTGTCATAATTTAAGAGTCCTCTATGATGGGAATATGAGATCAGATGGCATTTAAACATAACCCTTCATGAGAATATGAGATCAGATGGCATTTAATTAACCCTTCTTGTATATATTCAAATACAGTAATGTTAATATTTGAATGCTAATGCTAACTTGCTAATGTTATCTAATGCTAGTGCTAATATCTGGTCATTGTTTTACTGTTAGTGTCCTTTTGATGAGAATAAGAGATCAGATGGCATTTAAAAACATAACCCTTCATGAGAATATGAGATCAGATGGCATTTTAATCAACCCTTCTTGTAGATAGGCAAATACAGTAATGTTAATGTTTGAATGCTAATGCTAACTTGCTAATGCTAGCGATCTAATGCTAGTGCTAATATCTGTTCATTGTTATCCTTAAGTGTCCTCTATGATGAGAAAAATGAGATCAGATGGCATTTAAGCATAACCCCTCATGAGAATATGAAATCAGATGGCATTTAATCTTATCCATTCTTGTATATAGGCAAATACAGGTAATGTTAATGTCTGACTGCTAATGCTAACTTGCTAATGCTAGCGATCTTATGCTAGTGCTAATATCTGGTCATTGTCATACTGTAAGTGTCCTCTATGATGGGAATATGAGATCAGATGGCATTTAATTAACCCTTCATGAGAATCTGAGATCAGATGTATATATTCAAATAGGCAAATACAGTAATGTTAATGTTTGATTGCTAATGATAACTTGCTAATGCTAGAGATCTAATGCTAGTGCTAATATCTGGTCATTGTTATACTGTAAGTGTCCTTATGATGAGAATAAGACATCAGATGGCATTTATGCATAACCCTGCATGAGAATATGAGATCAGATGGCTTTTAATAAACCCATTCTTGTATATAGGCAAATACAGTTATGTTAATGTTTGAATGCTAATGTTAACTTGCTAATGCTAGCGATTTTAATGCAAGTGGTAAAATCTGCTCATTGTTATATTGTAAGTGTCCTCTATGATGAGAATAAGACATCAGATGGCATTTAAGCATAACCCCTGCATGAGATTATGAGATCAGATGGCATTAAAGCTATCCATTCTTGTATATAGGCAAATCCAGGAATGTTAATGTT
>CM056197.1:22194206-22209221 GCA_029692085.1 Gymnothorax javanicus | reverse complement strand
TTATTCTCATCATTGAGGACACTTAAAGTTTAAAATGACCAGATATTAGCACTAGCATTAGATCGCTAGTTAGCATTAGCATTCAGACACAACATTACTGTTTTTGAATATATACATTGGGTTAATCTATATTTCCATCTGATCTCATATTCTCATCATAGAGTACACGTACAGTATAACAATGACTAGAAATTAGCACTAGCATTAGATCGCTAGTAAGCATTAGCATTCAAACAATAACATTACTGTATTTGCCTATATACAAGAATGGATAAGATTGAATGCCATCTGATCTCATAGTCTCATGAAGAGATATGTTTAAATGCCATCTGATCTCTTTATTCTCATCATAGAGACACTTACAGTTTAACAATGAACAGATATTAGCACTAGCATTAGATCGCTACTTAGCATTAGCATTCAGACATTAACATTACTGTATTTGCCTATATACAAGAATAAATTAGATTGAATGCCATCTGATCTCATATTCTCATGAAGAGTTATGTAAAATGCCATCTGATCTCTTTATTCTCATCATAAGGACACTTACAGTATGACAATGACCAGATATTAGCAATAGCATTAGATCGCTAGCATTAGCAGTTTGGAATTGGCAATCAAACATTAACATTACTGTATTTGAATATATACAAGAAGGGTTAATTAAATGCCATCTGATCTAATATTCTCATGAAGGGTAATGCTTAAATGCCATCTGATCTCATATTACCATCATAGAGGACACTTACAGTATGACAATGAGCAGATATTAGGACTAGCATTAGATCGCTAGCATTAGCAAGTTAGCATTAGCAATCAGACATTATCATTACTGTATTTGCCTATATACAAGAATGGATAAGATTAAATGCCATCTGATCTCATACTCTCATGAAGAGTTATGTTTAAATGCCATCAGATCTCATATTCTCATGAAGGTTTATGCTTAAATGCCATCTGATATCATATTCCCATCATAGAGGACACTTACAGTATGACAATGAGCAGATATTAGCACTAGCATTAGATCGCTAGCATTAGCAAGTTAGCAATAGCATTCAGACATTAACATTACTGTATTTGCCAATATACAAGAATGGATAAGATTGAATGCCATCTGATCTCATATTCTCATGAAGGGTTATGTTTAATGCCATCTGATCTCTTATTCTCATCATAGAGGACATTTTCAGTTTAACAATGACCAGATATTAGCACTAGCATTAGATCGCTAGTTAGCATTAGCATTCAGATATTAACGTTACTGTATTTGCCTATATACAAGAATGGATAAGATTAAATGCCATCTGATCTCATACTCTCAAGAAGAGTTATGTTTAAATGCCATCTGATCTCTTATTCTCATCATTGAGGACACTTAAAGTTTAACAATGACCAGATATTAGCACTAGCATTAGATCGCTAGTTAGCATTAGCATTCAGACATTAACATTACTGTATTTGAATATATACAAGTTGGGTTAATCTATATTTCCATCTGATCTCATATTCTCATCATAGAGTACACGTACAGTATAACAATGACTAGATATTAGCACTAGCATTAGATCGCTAGTAAGCATTAGCATTCAAACAATAACATTACTGTATTTGCCTATATACAAGAATGGATAAGATTGAATGCCATCTGATCTCATAGTCTAATGAAAAGATATGTTTAAATGCCATCTGATCTCTTATTCTCATCATAGAGGACACTTACAGTTTAACAATGAACAGATATTAGCACTAGCATTAGATCGCTAGTTAGGATTAGCATTCAGACATTAACATTACTGTATTTGCCTATATACAAGAATAAATTAGATTGAATGCCATCTGATCTCATATTCTCATAAAGAGATAGGTTTTAATGCCATCTGATCTCTTATTCTCATCATAGAGGACACTTACAGTTTGACAATGACCAGATATTAGCAATAGCATTAGATCGCTAGTTAGCATTAATTGGCATTCAAATATTAATATTACTGTATTTGCCTATATACAAGAATGGATAAGATTAAATGCCATCTGATCTCATATTCTCATGAAGGGTTATGTTTAAATGCCATCTGATCTCTTATTCTCATCATAGAGGACACTTACAGTTTAACAATGAGCAGATATTAGCAGTAGCATTAGATCGCTAGCATTAGCAAGTAGCATTCAAACATTAACATTACTGTATTTGAATATATACAAGAAAGGTTAATCCATTGATCTCACATCTGATGAAGGGTTATATTCTCATCATAGAGTACACTTACAGTATAACATTGACTAGATATTAGCACTAGCATTAGATTGCTAGCATTAGCAAGTGAGCATTATTATTCAAACATTAACATTACTGTATTTGCCTATATACAAGAATGGATAGGCTTTAATGCCATCTGATCTCATATTCTCATGCAGGGTTATGCTTCAATGCCATCTGATGTCTTATTCTCATCATAGAGGACACTTACAGTATTACAATGAGCAGATATTAGCACTAGCATTAAATCGCTAGCATTAGCAGGTTAGCATTAGCATTCAAACATTAACATTACTGTATTTGCCTATATACAACAATGGATAAGCATAAATGCCATCTTATCTCATATTCTCATGCAGGGTTATGCTTAAAGGCCATCTGATGTCTTATTCTAATCATAGAGGACACTTACAGTATAACAATGAACAGATATTAGCACTAGCATTAGATCGCTAGCATTAGCAAGTTAGCATTAGCATTCAAACATTAACATAACTGTATTTGCCTATATACAAGAATGGTTTATTAAAAGCCATCTGATCTCATATTCTCATGAAGGGTTATGCTTAAATGCCATCTGATCTCTTATTCTCATCATAAAATACACTTACAGTATGACAATGACCAGATATTAGCAATAGCATTAGATCGCTAGCATTAGCAGTTTATAATTGGCAATCAAACATTAACATTACTGTAATTTAATATATACAAGAAGGGTTAATTAAATACCATCTGATCTAATATTCTCATGAAGGGTAATGCTTAAATGCCATCTGATCTCATATTCCCATCATAGAGGACACTTACAGTATGACAATGAGCAGATATTAGGACTTGCATTAGATCGCTAGCATTAGCAAGTTAGCATTAGCAATCAGACATTATCATTACTGTATTTGCCTATATACAAGAATGGATAAGATTAAATGCCATCTGATCTCATATTCTCATGAAGGGTTAAGCTTAAATGACATCTGATGTCTTATTCTCATCATAGAGGACAAATACAGTATGACAATGACCAGATATTAGCACTAGCATTAGATCGCTAGCATTAGGAAGTTAGAATTAGAATTCAAACATTAAAATTACTCTATTTGCCTATATACAAGAAGGGTTAAGCTTTATTGCCATCTGATCTCATATTCTCATGAAGGGTTATGCTTAAATTCCATCTGATGTCCTTTTGTCATCATAGAGGACACTTACAGTATAACAAAGAGCAGATAATAGCACTAGCATTAGATCGCTGGCATTAGCAAGTTAGCCTTAGCATTCAAACATTAACATTACTGTATTAGCCTATATACAAGAAGGGTTAATTAAATGCCATGTGATCTTATATTCTCATCATAGAGTACACGTACAGTATAACAATCACCAGATATTAGCACTAGCATTAGATTGCTAGCTTTAGCAAGTTAGTATTAGCATTCAAACATTAACATTACAGTATTTGCCTATATGCAAGAAGGGTTATTTAAATGCCATCTGATCTCATAATCTCATGAAGGGTTATGCTAAAATGCCATCTGATCTCATATTCCCATCATAGAGGACAAATACAGTTTGACAATGACCAGATATTAGCACTAGCATTAAATCGCTAGCATTAGCAAGTTAGCATTAGCATACTAACATTAACATTACTGTATTTGCCTATATACAAGAATGGATAAGCATAAATGCTATCTGATCTCAAATTCTCATAAAGGGTTATTCTTAAATGTCATCTGATGTCTTAATCTTATCATAGAGGACACTTACAGTATAACAATGACCAGATATTAGCACTAGCATTAGATCGCTAGCATTAGCAAGTTAGCATTAGCATTCAAACATTAACATTACTGTTTTTGCACTATATACAAGAAGGGTTAATTAAATTCCATCTGATCTCATATTCTCATGAAGGGTTATGCTTAAATGTCATCTGTTCCTATATTCCCATCATAGAGGACAAATACAGTATGACAACGACCAGATATTAGCACTAGCATTAGATCGCTAGCATTAGCAAGTTAGCATTAGCTTTCAAACATTAACATTACTTTATTTGCCTATATACAAGAATGGATAAGCTTAAATGCCATCTGTTCTCATATTCTCATGAAGGGTTATGCTTAAATGCCATCTGATGTCTTATTCTCATTATAGAGGACACTTACAGTATAACAATGACCAGATATTAGCACTAGCATTAGATCGCTAGCATTAGCAAGTGAGCATTAGCATTCAAACATTTACATTACTGTATTTGCCTATATACAAGAAGGGTTGATTAAAGCCATCTGATCTCATATTCCCATGAAGGGTTATGCTTAAATGCCATCTGATGTCTTATTCTCATCATAGAGGACCTATACAGTATAACAATGAGCAGATATTAGCACAAGCTTTAGATCGCTAGCATTAGCAAGTTAGCATTCGCATTCAAACATTAACATTACTGTATTTGCCTATATACAAGAAAGGTTAATTAAAAGCCATCTGATCTCATATTTTCATGAAGGGTTATGTTTAAATGCCATTTGATCACATTTTCCCATCAGAGAGGACACTTACAGTATAACATTGAGCAAATATTAGCACTAGCATTAGATCGCTAGCATTAGCAAGTTAGCATTAGCATTAAAACATTAACATTACTGTAGATGCCTTTATACAAGAATGTTTAAGCTTTAATGCCATCTGATCTCATATTCTCATGCAGGGTTATGCTTTAAATGCCATCTGATGTATTATTCTCATCATAGGGACACTTACAGTATTACAATGAGAAGATATTAGCACTAGCATTATATCGCTAGCATTAGCAAGTTAGCATTAGCATTCAAACATTAACATTACTGTATTTGCCTATATACAAGAATGGATAAGCTTTAATGCCATCTGATCTCATATTCTCATGCATGGTTATGCTTAAATGCCATCTGATGTCTTATTCTCATCATAGAGGACACTTACAGTATAACAATGACCAGATATTAGCACTAGCATTAGATCGCTAGCATTAGCAAGTTAACATGAGCATTCAGACATTAACATTACTGTATTTGCCTATATACAAGAATGGATAAGATTAAATGGCATCTGATCTCATATTCTCATGCAGGGTTATGCATAGTTGCCATCTGATGTCTTATTCTCATCATAGAGGACACTTACAGTATAACAATGGACAGATATTAGCACTAGCATTAGATCTCTAGCATTAGCAAGTTATCATTAGCATTCAAACATTAACATTACTGTATTTGCCTATATACAAGAAGGGTTTATTAAAAGCCATCTGATCTCATATTCTCATGAAGGGTTATGCTTAAATGCCATCTGATCTCTTATTCTCATCATAAAGGACACTTACAGTATAACAATGACCAGATATTAGCACTAGCATTAGATCGCTAGCATTAAGTTAGCATTAGCATTCAAACATGATCATTACCTAATTTTAATAAATACAAGAAGGGTTAATTTATTGCCATCTGATTTCATATTCTCATTATAGAGGACACTTACAGTATGACAATGAGCAAATATTAGCACTAGCATTAGATCGCTAGCATTAGCAAGTTAGCATTAGCATTCAAACATTAACATTACTGTATTTGCCTATATACAAGAATGGATGAAGTTTAAATGCCATCTGATCTCATATTCTCATGCAGGGTTATGCTTAAAATGCCATCTGATCACATATTCCCCATCAGAGAGGACACTTACAGTATAACATTGAGCAGATATTAGGACTAGCATTAGATCGCTAGCATTAGCAAGTAAGCATTAGCATTAAAACATTAACATTACTGTATTTGCCTATATACAAGAATGGATAAGCTTTAATGCCATCTGATCTCATATTCTCATGCAGGGTTATGCTTCAATGCCATCTGATGTATTATTCTCATCATAGAGGACACTTACAGTATTACAATGAGCAGATATTAGCACTAGCATTAGATCTCTAGCATTAGCAAGTTAGCATTAGCATTCAAACATTAACATTACTGAATTTGCCTATATACAAGAATGGATTAGCTTTAATGCCATCTGATCTCATATTCTCATGAAGGGTTCTGCTTAAATGCCATCTGATCTCTTATTCTCATCATAAAGGACACTTACAGTATAACAATGACCAGATATTAGCACTAGCATTAGATCGCTAGCATTAGCAAGTTAGCATTAGCAATCAAACATTAACATTACTGAATTTGAATATATACAAGAAGGGATAAAATGCCATCTGATCTCATATTCTCATGAAGTGTTGTTATGCTTAAATGCCATCTGATGTCTTTTCTCATCATAGAGGACACTTACAGTATAACAATGACCAGATATTAGCACTAGCATTAGATCGCTAGCATTAGCAAGTTAGCATTAGCATTCAAACATTAACATTACTGTATTTGCCAATATACAAGAATGGATAAAAGCCATTGAATGCCATCTGATCTCATATTCTCATCATAGAGACACTTTCAGTTTAACAATGACCAGATATTAGCACTAGCATTAGATCGCTAGTTAGCATTAGCATTCAGATATTAACGTTACTGTATTTGCCTATATATTCAAGAATGGATAAGATTAAATGCCATCTGATCTCATATTCATGAAGAGATATGTTTAAATGCCATCTGATGTCTTATTCTCATCATAGAGAACAATTACAGTTTAACAATGACCAGTTATTAGCACTAGCATTAGATCGCTAGTTAGCATTAGCATTCAGATATTAACATTACTGTATTTGCCTATATACAAGAATGGATCAGATTAAATGTCATCTGATCTCATATTCTCAAGAAGAGTTATGTTTAAATGCCATCTGATGTCTTATTCTCATCATTGAGGACACTTAAAGTATCAACAATGACAAGATATTAGCACTAGCATTAGATCGCTAGTTAGCAAGTTAGCATTCAAACATTAACATTACTGTATTTGAATATATACAAGAAGGGGTTAATCTTTATTGCCATCTGATCTCTTATTCTCATCATAGAGTACACTTACAGTATGACAATGACTAAATATTAGGACTAGCATTAGATTGCTAGCATTAGCAAGTGAGCATTAGCATTCAAACATTAACATTCCTGGATTTGCCTATATACAAGAAAGGATAAGCTTTAATGCCATCTGATCTC
Organism: Gymnothorax javanicus; assembly: GCA_029692085.1. NCBI lineage: Eukaryota > Metazoa > Chordata > Actinopteri > Anguilliformes > Muraenidae > Gymnothorax > Gymnothorax javanicus. The sequence continues at coordinate 22,201,796 of CM056197.1, read as the reverse complement.
ATAATCTCATGCAGGGTTATGCTTAAATGCCATCTGATGTCTTATTCTCATCATAGAGGACACTTACAGTATAACAATGAGCAGATTTTACCACTAGCATTAAATCGCTAGCATTAGCAAGTTAGCATTAGCATTCAAACATTAACATAACTGTATTTGCCTATATACAAGAAGGGTTTATTAAAAGCCATCTGATCTCATATTCTCATGAAGGGTTATGCTTAAATGCCATCTGATCTCTTATTCTCATCATAAAGGACACTTACAGTATAACAATGACCAGATATTAGCACTAGCATTAGATCGCAAGCATTAGCAAGTTATAATTAGCAATCAAACATTAACATTACTGTATTTGAATATATACAAGAAGGGTTAATTAAATGCCATCTGATCTCATATTCTCATGAAGGGTTATGCTTAAATGCCATCTGATCTCATATTCTCATCATAGAGGACACTTACAGTATGACAATGAGCAGATATTAGCACTAGCATTAGATCGCTAGCATTAGCAAGTTAGCATTAGCATTCAGACATTAACATTACTGTATTTGCCGATATACAAGAATGGATAAGATTGAATGCCATTTGATCTCATATTCTCATGAAAAGATATGTTAAAATGCCATCTGATCTCTTATTCTCATCATAGAGGACACTTACAGTTTAACAATGACTAGATATTAGCACTAGCATTAGATCGCTAGTTAGCATTAGCATTCAGACATTAACATTACTGTATTTGCCTATATACAAGAATGGGATAAGATTGAATGCCATCTGATCTCATATTCTCATGAAGAGATATGTTTAAATGCCATCTGATATTTTATTCTCATCATAGAGGACACTTACAGTTTAACAATGACCAGATATTCGCACTTAGCATTAGATCGCTAGTTAGCATTAGCATTCAGACATTAACATTACTGTATTTGCCTATATACAAGAATGGATAAGATTAAATGCCATCTGATCTCATATTCTCATGAAGAGTTATGTTTAAATGCCATCTCTGATCTCATGAAGGTTTATGCTTAAATGCCATCTGATATCATATTCCCATCATAGAGTGACACTTACAGTATGACAAGAGCAGATATTAGCACTAGCATTAGATCGCTAGCATTAGCAAGTTAGCACAGTATTCAGACATTAACATTACTGTATTTGCCTAATATACAAGAATGGATAAGATTGAATGCCATCTGATCTCATATTCTCATAGAGGACACTTTCAGTTTAACAATGACCAGATATTAGCATTGCATTAGATCGCTAGTTAGCATTAGCATTCAGATATTAACGTTACTGTATTTGCCTATATACAAGAATGGATAAGATTAAATGCCATCTGATCTCATACTCTCAAGAAGAGTTATGTTTAAATGCCATCTGATCTTATTCTCATCATTAGGACACTTAAAGTTTAAAAATGACCAGATATTAGCACTAGCATTAGATCGCTAGTTAGCATTAGCATTCAGACATTAACATTACTGTTTTTGAATATTAAAAGCCATCTGATCTCAATTCTCATATTTCCATCTGATCTCATATTCTCATCATAGAGTACACGCACAGTATAACAATGACTAGAAATTAGCACTAGCATTAGATCGCTAGTAAGCATTAGCATTCAAACAATAACATTACTGTATTTGCCTATATACAAGAATGGATAAGATTGAATGCCATCTGATCTCATAGTCTCATGAAGAGATATGTTTAAATGCCATCTGATCTCTTATTCTCATCATAGAGACACAATTACAGTTTAACAATGAACAGATATTAGCACTAGCATTAGATCGCTACTTAGCATTAGCATTCAGACATTAACATTACTGTATTTGCCTATATACAAGAATAAATTAGATTGAATGCCATCTGATCTCATATTCTCATGAAGAGTTATGTTTAAATGCCATCTGATCTCTTATTCTCATCATAAAGGACACTTAAAGTATGACAATGACCAGATATTAGCACTAGCATTAGATCGCTAGCATTAGCAGTTTGGAATTGCAATCAAACATTAACATTACTGTATTTGAATATATACAAGAAGGGTTAATTAAATGCCATCTGATCTAATATTCTCATGAAGGGTAATGTTTAAATGCCATCTGATCTCTTATTCTCATCATAGAGGACACTTACAGTATGACAATGAGCAGATATTAGGACTAGCATTAGATCGCTAGCATTAGCAAGTTAGCATTAGCAATCAGACATGATCATTACTGTATTTGCCTATATACAAGAATGGATAAGATTAAATGCCATCTGATCTCATACTCTCATGAAGAGTTATGTTTAAATGCCATCAGATCTCATATTCTCATGAAGGTTTATGCTTAAATGCCATCTGATATCATATTCCCATCATAGAGGACACTTACAGTATGACAATGAGCAGATATTAGCACTAGCATTAGATCGCTAGCATTAGCAAGTTAGCAATAGCATTCAGACATTAACATTACTGTATTTGCCAATATACAAGAATGGATAAGATTGAATGCCATCTGATCTCATATTCTCATCATAGAGGACACTTTCAGTTTAACAATGACCAGATATTAGCACTAGCATTAGATCGCTAGTTAGCATTAGCATTCAGATATTAACGTTACTGTATTTGCCTATATACAAGAATGGATAAGATTAAATGCCATCTGATCTCATACTCTCAAGAAGAGTTATGTTAAATGCCATCTGATCTCTTATTCTCATCATTGAGGACATTAAAAGTTTAACAATGACCAGATATTAGCACTAGCATTAGATCGCTAGTTAGCATTAGCATTCAGACATTAACATTACTGTATTTGAATATATACAAGTTGGGTTAATCTATATTTCCATCTGATCACATATTCTCATCATAGAGTACACGTACAGTATAACAATGACTAGATATTAGCACTAGCATTAGATCGCTAGTAAGCATTAGCATTCAAACAATAACATTACTGTATTTGCCTATATACAAGAATGGATAAGATTGAATGCCATCTGATCTCATAGTCTCATGAAGAGATATGTTTAAATGCCATCTGATCTCTTATTCTCATCATAGAGGACACTTACAGTTTAACAATGAACAGATATTAGCACTAGCATTAGATCGCTACTTAGCATTAGCATTCAGACATTAACATTACTGTATTTGCCTATATACAAGAATAAATTAGATTGAATGCCATCTGATCTCATATTCTCATGAAGAGTTATGTAAAATGCCATCTGATCTCTTATTCTCATCATAAAGGACACTTACAGTATGACAATGACCAGATATTAGCAATAGCATTAGATCGCTAGCATTAGCAGTTTGAATTAGCAATCAAACATTAACATTACTGTATTTGAATATATACAAGAAGGGTTAATTAAATGCCATCTGATCTAATATTCTCATGAAGGGTAATGCTTAAATGCCATCTGATCTCATATTACCATCATAGAGGACCTATACAGTATAACAATGAGCAGATATTAGCACAAGCATTAGATCGCTAGCATTAGCAAGTTAGTATTAGCATTCAAACATTTACATTACTGTATTTGGGTATATACAAGAAAAAGTTAATTAAAAGCCATCTGATCTCATATTCTCATGAAGGGTTATGTTTAAATGACATCTGATCACATATTCCCATCAGAGAGACACACTTACAGTATAACATTGAGCAGATATTAGCACTAGCATTAGATCGCTAGCATTATCAAGTGGGCATTAGCATTAAAACATTAACATTACTGTATTTGCCTATATACAAGAATGGATAAGCTTTAATGCCATCTGATCTCATATTCTCATGCAGGGTTATGCTTCAATGCCATCTGATGTCTTATTCTCATCATAGAGGACACTTACAGTATTACAATGAGCAGATATTAGCACTAGCATTAAATCGCTAGCATTAGCAGGTTAGCATTAGCATTCAAACATTAACATTACTGTATTTGCCTATATACAACAATGGATAAGCATAAATGCCATCTTATCTCATATTCTCATGCAGGGTTATGCTTAAAGGCCATCTGATGTCTTATTCTAATCATAGAGGACACTTACAGTATAACAATGAACAGATATTAGCACTAGCATTAGATCGCTAGCATTAGCAAGTTAGCATTAGCATTCAAACATTAACATAACTGTATTTGCCTATATACAAGAATGGTTTATTAAAAGCCATCTGATCTCATATTCTCATGAAGGGTTATGCTTAAATGCCATCTGATCTCTTATTCTCATCATAAAATACACTTACAGTATGACAATGACCAGATATTAGCAATAGCATTAGATCGCTAGCATTAGCAGTTTATAATTGGCAATCAAACATTAACATTACTGAAATTTAATATATACAAGAAGGGTTAATTAAATACCATCTGATCTAATATTCTCATGAAGGGTAATGCCTAAATGCCATCTGATCTCATATTCCCATCATAGAGGACACTTACAGTATGACAATGAGCAGATATTAGGACTTGCATTAGATCGCTAGCATTAGCAAGTTAGCATTAGCAATCAGACATTATCATTACTGTATTTGCCTATATACAAGAATGGATAAGATTAAATGCCATCTGATCTCATATTCTCATGAAGGGTTAAGCTTAAATGACATCTGAGGTCTTATTCTCATCATAGAGGACAAATACAGTATGACAATGACCAGATATTAGCACTAGCATTAGATCGCTAGCATTAGGAAGTTAGAATTAGAATTCAAACATTAAAATTACTCTATTTGCCTATATACAAGAAGGGTTAAGCTTTATTGCCATCTGATCTCATATTCTCATGAAGGGTTATGTAGAATTCCATCTGATGTCCTTTTTGTCATCATAGAGGACACTTACAGTATAACAAAAGAGCAGATAATAGCACTAGCATTAGATTTAATGGCATTAGCAAGTTAGCCTTAGCATTCAAACATTAAATGCATTACTGTATTAGCCTATATACAAGAAGGGTTAATTAAATGCCATGTGATCTTATATTCTCATCATAGAGTACACGTACAGTATAACAATCACCAGATATTAGCACTAGCATTAGATTGCTAGCTTTAGCAAGTTAGTATTAGCATTCAAACATTAACATTACTGTATTTGCCTATATGCAAGAAGGGTTATTTAAATGCCATCTGATCTCATAATCTCATGAAGGGTTATGCTAAAATGCCATCTGATCTCATATTCCCATCATAGAGGACAAATACAGTTTGACAATGACCAGATATTAGCACTAGCATTAGATCGCTAGCATTAGCAAGTTAGCATTAGCATACTAACATTAACATTACTGTATTTTGCCTATATACAAGAATGGATAAGCATAAATGCTATCTGATCTCAAATTCTCATAAAGGGTTATTCTTAAATGTCATCTGATGTCTTAATCTTATCATAGAGGACACTTACAGTATAACAATGACCAGATATTAGCACTAGCATTAGATCGCTAGCATTAGCAAGTTAGCATTAGCATTCAAACATTAACATTACTGTTTTTGCCTATATACAAGAAGGGTTAATTAAATTCCATCTGATCTCATATTCTCATGAAGGGTTATGCTTAAATGTCATCTGTTCCTATATTCCCATCATAGAGGACAAATACAGTATGACAACGACCAGATATTAGCACTAGCATTAGATCGCTAGCATTAGCAAGTTAGCATTAGCTTTCAAACATTAACATTACTTTATTTGCCTATATACAAGAATGGATAAGATTAAATGCCATCTGTTCTCATATTCTCATGAAGGGTTATGCTTAAATGCCATCTGATGTCTTATTCTCATTATAGAGGACACTTACAGTATAACAATGACCAGATATTAGCACTAGCATTAGATCGCTAGCATTAGCAAGTGAGCATTAGCATTCAAACATTTACATTACTGTATTTGCCTATATACAAGAAAGGGGTTGATTAAAGCCATCTGATCTCATATTCCCATGAAGGGTTATGCTTAAAATGCCATCTGATGTCTTATTCTCATCATAGAGGACCTATACAGTATAACAATGAGCAGATATTAGCACAAGCTTTAGATCGCTAGCATTAGCAAGTTAGCATTCGCATTCAAACATTAACATTACTGTATTTGCCTATATACAAGAAAGGTTAATTAAAAGCCATCTGATCTCATATTTTCATGAAGGGTTATGTTTAAATGCCATTTGATCACATTTTCCCATCAGAGAGGACACTTACAGTATAACATTGAGCAAATATTAGCACTAGCATTAGATCGCTAGCATTAGCAAGTGGGCATTAGCATTAAAACATTAACATTACTGTAGATGCCTTTATACAAGAATGTTTAAGCTTTAATGCCATCTGATCTCATATTCTCATGCAGGGTTATGCTTCAGTGCCATCTGATGTATTATTCTCATCATAGAGGACACTTACAGTATTACAATGAGAAGATATTAGCACTAGCATTATATCGCTAGCATTAGCAAGTTAGCAATAGCATTCAAACATGAACATTACTGTATTTGCCTATATACAATAATGGATAAGCTTTAATGCCATCTGATCTCATAATCTCATGCAGGGTTATGCTTAAATGCCATCTGATGTCTTATTCTCATCATAGAGGACACTTACAGTATAACAATGACCAGATATTAGCACTAGCATTAGATCGCTAGCATTAGCAAGTTATCATGAGCATTCAGACATTAACATTACTGTATTTGCCTATATACAAGAATGGGTTAAGATTAAATGGCATCTGATCATATTCTCATGCAGGGTTATGCATAGTTGCCATCTGATGTCTTATTCTCATCATAGAGGACACTTACAGTATAACAATGGACCAGATATTAGCACTAGCATTAGATCGCTAGCATTAGCAAGTTAGCATTAGCATTCAAACATGAACATTACCTAATTTTAATAAATACAAGAAGGGTTAAGCTTTATTGCCATCTGATTTCATATTCTCATTATAGAGCACACACTTAACAGTATGACAATGAGCAAATATTAGCACTAGCATTAGATCGCTAGCATTAGCAAGTTAGCATTAGCATTCAGACATTAACATTACTGTATTTGCCTATATACAAGAATGGATAAGTTTAAATGCCATCTGATCTCATATTCTCATGCAGGGTTATGCTTAAATGCCATCTGATCACATATTCCCATCATAGAGGACACTTACAGTATAACATTGAGCAGATATTAGGACTAGCATTAGATCGCTAGCATTAGCAAGTAAGCATTAGCATTAAAACATTAACATTACTGTATTTGCCTATATACAAGAATGGATAAGCTTTAATGCCATCTGATCTCATATTCTCATGCAGGGTTATGCTTCAATGCCATCTGATGTATTATTCTCATCATAGAGGACACTTACAGTATTACAATGAGCAGATATTAGCACTAGCATTAGATCTCTAGCATTAGCAAGTTAGCATTAGCATTCAAACATTAACATTACTGTATTTGCCTATATACAAGAATGGATTAGCTTTAATGCCATCTGATCTCATATTCTCATGAAGGGTTCTGCTTAAATGCATTC
>CM056197.1:22160644-22194106 GCA_029692085.1 Gymnothorax javanicus | reverse complement strand
TATAGGCAAATAAAGTAATGTTAATGTTTGAAAGCTAATGCTAACTTGCTAATGCTAGCGATCTAATGCTAGTGCTAATATCTGGTCGTTGTCATACTGTATTTGTCCTCTATGATGGGAATATAGGAACAGATGGCATTTAAGCATAACCCTTCATGAGAATATGAGATCAGATGGCTTTTAATCAACCCTTCTTGTATATAGGCAAAAACAGTAATGTTAATGTTTGAATGCTAATGCTAACTTGCTAATGCTAGCGATCTAATGCTAGTGCTAATATCTGGTCATTGTTATACTGTAAGTGTCCTCTATGATAAGATTAAGACATCAGATGACATTTAAGAATAACCCTTTATGAGAATTTGAGATCAGATAGCATTTATGCTTATCCATTCTTGTATATAGGCAAATACAGTAATGTTAATGTTAGAATGCTAATGCTAACTTGCTAATGCTAGAGATCTAATGCTAGTGCTAATATCTGGTCATTGTCAAACTGTATTTGTCCTCTATGATTGGAATATGAGATCAGATGGCATTTAAGCATAACCCTTCATGAGAATATGAGATCAGATGGCATTTAAATAACCCTTCTTGCATATAGGCAAATACAGTAATGTTAATGTTTGAATGCTAATACTAACTTGCTAAAGCTAGCAATCTAATGCTAGTGCTAATATCTGGTGATTGTTATACTGTACGTGTACTCTATGATGAGAATATGAGATCAGATGGCATTTAATTAACCCTTCTTGTATATAGGCTAATACAGTAATGTTAATGTTTGAATGCTAAGGCTAACTTGCTGATGCTAGCGATCTAATGCTAGTGCTATCATCTGCTCATTTTTATACTGTAAGTGTCCTCTATGATGACAAAAGGACATCAGATGGAATTTAAGCATAACCCTTCATAGGAATATGAGATCAGATGGCAATAAAGCTTAACCCTTCTTGTATATAGGCAAATAGAGTAATTTTAATGTTTGAATTCTAATTCTAACTTCCTAATGCTAGCGATCTAATGCTAGTGCTAATATCTGGTCATTGTCATACTGTATTTGTCCTCTATGATGAGAATAAGACATCAGATGTCATTTAAGCAAAACCCTTCAGGAGAATATGAGATCAGATGGCATTTAATCTTATCCATTCTTGTATATAGGCAAATACAGTAATGATAATGTCGGATTGCTAATGCTAACTTGCTAATGCTAGCGATCTAATGCTAGTCCTAATATCTGCTCATTGTCATACTGTAAGTGTCCTCTATGATGGGAATATGAGATCAGATGGCATTTAAGCATTACCCTTCTTGAGAATATTAGATCAGATGGCATTTAATTAACCCTTCTTGTATATATTCAAATACAGTAATGTTAATGTTTGATTGCCAATTCCAAACTGCTAATGCTAGCGATCTAAAGCTATTGCTAATATCTGGTCATTGTCATACTATAAGTGTCCTTTATGATGAGAATAAGAGATCAGATGGCATTTAAGCATAACCCTTCATGAGAATATGAGATCAGATGGCTTTTAATAAACCCTTCTTGTATATAGGCAAATACAGTTATGTTAATGTTTGAATGCTAATGCTAACTTGCTAATGCTAGCGATCTAATGCTACTGCTAATATCTGTTCATTGTTATACTGTAAGTGTCCTCTATGATTAGAATAAGACATCAGATGGCATTTAAGCATAACCCTGCATGAGAATATGAGATAAGATGGCATTTATGCTTATCCATTGTTGTATATAGGCAAATACAGTAATGTTAATGTTTGAATGATAATGCTAACCTGCTAATGCTAGCGATTTAATGCTAGTGCTAATATCTGCTCATTGTAATACTGTAAGTGTCCTCTATGATGAGAATAAGACATCAGATGGCATTTAAGCATAACCCTGCATGAGAATATGAGATCAGATGGCATTAAAGCTTATCCATTCTTGTATATAGGCAAATCCAGTAATGATAATGTTTGAATAATAATGCTCACTTGCTAATGCTAGCAATCTAATGCTAGTGCTAATATCTAGTCATTGTTATACTGTACGTGTACTCTATGATGATGAGAATATGAGATCAGATGTCATTTAAAAAGATTAACCCATTCTTGTATATATTCAAATACAGTAATGTTAATGTCTGAATGCTATTGCTAACTAGCGATCTAATGCTACTGCTAATATGTGGTCATTTTTAAACTTTAAGTGTCCTCAATGATGAGAATAAGAGATCAGATGGCATTTAAACATAACTCTTCATGAGAATATGAATTCAGATGGCATTTAATCTTGTCCATTCTTTATATAGGAAAAAATACAGTAATGTTAATATCTGAATGCTAATGCTAACTAGCGATCTAATGCTAGTGCTAATATCTGGTCATTGTTAAACTGTAATTGTCCTCTATGATGAGAATAAGAGATCAGATGGCATTAAAACATACTCTTTATGAGAATATGAGATCAGATGAGAATTTATTCTTGTATATAGGCAAATACAGTAATGTTAATTGAATGCTAATGCTAACTGCTAACTAGCGATCTAATGCTAGTGCTAATATCTGTTCATTGTTAAACTGTAAGTGTCCTCTATGATGAGAATAAGATCAGATGGCATTTAAACATATCTCTTCATGAGACTATGAGATCAGATGGCATTCAATCTTATCCATTCTTGTATATAGGCAAATTCAGTAATGTTTATTGTTTGAAATGCTTACTAGTTAATGTGCTGAATCTAGTCATTGTTAACTGCTGTAACTCTATGATGAGAATATAGATCAGATCTAAAATTGCTAACTTGTATATATTCAAATACAGTAATGTTAATGTCTGAATGCTGTGCTAACTTTCTAAAGCTGATCTAATGCTAGTGCTAATATCTGCTCATTGTCATACTGTAATGTCCTCTATGATGGGAATATGAGATCAGATGGCATTTCAGCATAACCCTTCATGAGAATATGAGATCAGATGGCATTTAATTAACCCTTCTTGTATATATTCAAATACAGTAATGTTAATGTTTGATTGCTAATGCTAGCGATCTAATGCTAGTGCTAATATCTGGTCATTGTTATACTGTAAGTGTCCTTTATGATGAGAATAAGACATCAAATGGCATTTAAGCATAACCCTTCATGAGAATATGAGATCAGATGGGATTAAAGCTTATCCATTCTTGTATATAGGCAAATACAGTAATGTTAATGTTTGAATGCTATTGCTAACTTGCTAATGCTAGCGATATAATGCTAGTGCTAATATCTGCTCATTGTAATACTGTAAGTGTCCTCTATGATGAGAATAATACATCAGATGGCATTGAAGCATAACCCTGCATGAGAATATGAGATCAGATGGCATTAAAGCTTATACATTCTTGTATATAGGCAAATACAGTAATGTTAATGTTTTAATGCTAATGCCCACTTGATAATGCTAGCGATCTAATGCTAGTGCTAATATCTGCTCAATGTTATACTGTAAGTGTCCTCTCTGATGGGAATATGTGATCAGATGTCATTTAAACATAACCCTTCATGAGAATATGAGATCAGATGGCTTTTAATTAACTTTCTTGTATATAGGCAAATACAGTAATTTAAATGTTTGAATGCTAATGCTAACTTGCTAATGCTAGCGATCTAATGCTTGTGCTAATATCTGCTCATTGTTATACTGTATAGGTCCTCTATGATGAGAATAAGACATCAGATGGCATTTAAGCATAACCCTTCATGGGAATATGAGATCAGATGGCATTAAAGCTTATCCATTCTTGTATATAGGCAAATACAGTAATGTTAATGTTTGAATGCTAATGCTAACTTGCTAATGCTAGCGATCTAATGCTAGTGCTAATATCTGGTCATTGTTATACTGTAAGTGTCCTCTATGATGGGAATAAGGAATCAGATGGCATTTAAGCATAACCCTTCATGAGAATATGAGATCAGATGGAATTAAATTAACCCTTCTTGTATATAGGCAAAAACAGTAATGTTAATGTTTGAATGCTAATGCTAACTTGCTAATGCTAGCGATATAATGCTAGTGCTAATATCTGGTCATTGTTATACTGTATGTGTCCTCTATGATAAGATTAAGACATCAGATGACATTTAAGAATAACCCTTTATGAGAATTTGAGATCAGATAGCATTTATGCTTATCCATTCTTGTATATAGGCAAATACAGTAATGTTAATGTTAGAATGCTAATGCTAACTTGCTAATGCTAGCGATCTAATGCTAGTGCTAATATCTGGTCATTGTCAAACTGTATTTGTCCTCTATGATGGGAATATGAGATCAGATGGCATTTAAGCATAACCCTTCATGAGAATATGAGATCAGATGGCATTTAAATAACCCTTCTTGCATATAGGCAAATACAGTAATGTTAATGTTTGAATGGTTATACTAACTTGCTAAAGCTATCAATCTAATGCTAGTGCTAATATCTCTATGATGATTGTTATACTGTGGCGTGTACTCTATGATGAGAATATGAGATCAGATGGCATTTAATCTTATCCATTCTTGTATATAGGCAAATACAGTAATGATCATGTCTGATTGCTAATGCTAACTTGCTAATGCTAGCGATCTAATGCTAGTCCTAATATCTGCTCATTGTCATACTGTAAGTGTCCTCTATGATGGGAATATGAGATCAGATGGCATTTAAGCATAACCCTTCATGAGAATATGAGATCAGATGGAATTAAATTAACCCTTCTTGTATATAGGCAAAAACAGTAATGTTAATGTTTGAATGCTAATGCTAACTTGCTAATGCTAGCGATATAATGCTAGTGCTAATATCTGGTCATTGTTATACTGTACGTGTACTCTATGATGAGAATATGAGATCAGATGGAAATATAAACATTAACCCAACTTGTATATATATTCAAATACAGTAATGTTAATGTCTGAATGCTAATGCTAACTAGCGATATAATGCTAGTGCTAATATCTGGTCATTGTTAAACTTTAAGTGTCCTCAATGATGAGAATAAGAGATCAGATGGCATTTAAACATAACTCTTCTTGAGAGTATGAGATCAGATGGCATTTAATCTTATCCATTCTTGTATATAGGCAAATACAGTAACGTTAATATCTGAATGCTAATGCTAACTAGCGATCTAATGCTAGTGCTAATATCTGGTCATTGTTAAACTGAAAGTGTCCTCTATGATGAGAATAAGAGATCAGATGGCATTAAAACATATCTCTTCATGAGAATATGAGATCAGATGGCATTCAATCTTATCCATTCTTGTATATTGGCAAATACAGTAATGTTAATGTCTGAATGCTATTGCTAACTTGCTAATGCTAGCGATCTAATGCTAGTGCTAATATCTGCTCATTGTCATACTGTAAGTGTCCTCTATGATGGGAATATGATATCAGATGGCATTTAAGCATAAACCTTCATGAGAATATGAGATCTGATGGCATTTAAACATAACTCTTCATGATATATGAGATCAGATGGCATTTAATCTTATCCATTCTTGTATATAGGCAAATACAGTAATGTTAATGTCTGAATGCTAATGCTAACTAGCGATCTAATGCTAGTGCGAATATCTGGTCATTGTTAAACTGTAAGTGTCCTCTATGATGAGAATAAAATATCAGATGGCATTTAAACATATCTCTTCATGAGAATATGAGATCAGATGGCATTCAATCTTATCCATTCTTGTATATAGGCAAATACAGTAATGTTAATGTCTGAATGCTAATGCTAACTTGCTAATGCTAGCGATCTAATGCTAGTGCTAATATCTGGTCATTGTTTATACTGTAAGTGTCCTCTATGATGAGAATAAGAGATCAGATGGCATTTTAAGCATAACCCTTCATGAGAATATGAGATCAGATGGCATTTAATTATCCATTCTTGTATATATTCAAATACAGTAATGTTAATGTTTGAATGCTAATGCTAACTTGCTAATGCTAGCGATCTAATGCTAGTGCTAATATCTGGTCATTGTTATACTGTAAGTGTCCTCTATGATGAGAATAAGAGATCAGATGGCATTTAAGCATAACCCTTCATGAGAATATGAGATCAGATGGCATTTTAATCATCCCTTCTTGTATATAGGCAAATACAGTAATGTTAATGTTTGAATGCTAATGCTAACTTGCTAATGCTAGCGATCTAATGCTAGTGCTAATATCTGGTCATTGTTATACTGTAAGTGTCCTCTATGATGAGAATAAGACATCAGATGGCATTTAAGCATAACCCTTCATGAGAATATGAGATCAGATGGCATTTAATCTCATCCATTCTTGTATATAGGCAAATACAGTAATGTTAATGTTTGAATGCTAATGCTAACTAGCGATCTAATGCTAGTGCTAATCTTATGCTAGTGCTAATATGAGAATCAGACATCAGATGGCATTTAAGTGTAACCCTATCATGAGAATATGAGATCAGATGGCATTTAATTATCCATTCTTGTATATATTCAAATACAGTAATGTTAATGTTTGATTGCTAATGATAACTTGCTAATGCTAGCGATCTAATGCTAGTGCTAATATCTGGTCATTGTTATACTGTAAGTGTCCTTTATGATGAGAATAAGAGATCAGATGGCATTTAAGCATAACCCTGCATGAGATTATGAGATCAGATGGCATTAAAGCTTATCCATTCTTGTATATATATAGGCAAATCCAGGAATGTTAATGTTTGAATGCTAATGCTCACTTGCTAATGCTAGCAATCTAATGCTAGTCCTAATATTTAGTCATTGTTATACTGTAACGTGTACTCTATGATGAGAATATGAGATCAGATGGCAATAAAATTAACCATTCTTGTATATATTCAAATACAGTAATGTTAATGTCTGAATTCTAATGCTAACTAGCGATCTAATGCTAGTGCTAATATCTGGTCATTGTTGAACTTTAAGTGTCCTCAATGATGAGAATAAGAGATCAGATGGCATTTAAACATAACTCTTCATGAGAATATGAGATCAGATGGCATTTAATCTTATCCATTCTTGTATATAGGCAAATACAGTAATGTTAATATCTGAATGCTAATGCTAACTAGCGATCTAATGCTAGTGCTAATATCTGGTCATTGTTAAACTGTAATTGTTCTCTATGATGAGAATAAGACATCAGATGGCATTTAAACATATCTCTTTCATGAGAATATGAGATCAGATGGCATTCAATCTTATCCATTCTTGTATATAGGCAAATACAGTAATGTTAATGTCTGAATGCTAATGCTAACTTGCTAATGCTAGCGATCTAATGCTAGTGCTAATATCTGGTCATTGTCATACTGTAAGTGTCCTCTATGATGGGAAAATGAGATCAGATGGCATTTAAGCATAACCCTTCATGAGAATATGAGATCAGATGGCATTAAATTATCCATTCTTGTATATATTCAAATTCAGTAATGTTAATGTTTTGAATGCTAATGCTAACTTGCTAATGCTAGCGATCTAATGCTAGTGCTAATATCTGGTCATTGTTATACTGTAAGTGTCCTTTATGATGAGAATAAGAGATCAGATGGCATTTAAGCATAACCCTTCATGAGAATATGAGATCAGATGGCATTAAAGCTAATCCATTCTTGTATATAGGCAAATACAGTAATGTTAATGTTTGAATGCTAATGCTAACTTGCTAATGCTAGCGATCTAATGCTAGTGCTAATATCTGGTCATTGTTATACTGTAAGTGTCCTCTATGATGAGAATAAGACATCAGATGGCATTTAAGCATAACCCTTCATGAGAATATGAGATCAGATGGCATTTAAACTTATCCATTCTTGTATATAGGCAAATACAGTAATGTTAATGTTTGAATGCTAATGCTAACTTGCTAATGCTAGCGATCTAATGCTAGTGCTAATATCTGGTCATTGTCATACTGTAAGTGTCCTCTATGATGGGAATAAGAATCAGATGGCATTTAAGCATAACCCTTCATGAGAATATGAGATCAGATGGAATTAAATTAACCCTTCTTGTATATAGGCAAAAACAGTAATGTTAATGTTTGAATGCTAATGCTAACTTGCTAATGCTAGCGATCTAATGCTAGTGCTAATATCTGGTCATTGTTATACTGTATGTGTCCTCTATGATGAGAATAAGACATCAGATGACATTTAAGAATAACCCTTTATGAGAATTTGAGATCAGATAGCATTTATGCTTATCCATTCTTGTATATAGGCAAATACAGTAATGTTAATGTTTGAATGCTAATGCTAACTTGCTAATGCTAGCGATCTAATGCTAGTGCTAATATCTGGTCATTGTCAAACTGTATTTGTCCTCTATGATGGGAATATGAGATCAGATGGCATTTAAGCATAACCCTTCATGAGAATATGAGATCAGATGGCATTTAAATAACCCTTCTTGCATATAGGCAAATACAGTAATGTTAATGTTTGAATGCTTATACTAACTTGCTAAAGCTATCAATCTAATGCTAGTGCTAATATCTCGTGATTGTTATACTGTACGTGTACTCTATGATGAGAATATGAGATCAGATGGCATTTAATCTTATCCATTCTTGTATATAGGCAAATACAGTAATGATCATGTCTGATTGCTAATGCTAACTTGCTAATGCTAGCGATCTAATGCTAGTCCTAATATCTGCTCATTGTCATACTGTATGTGTCCTCTATGATGGGAATATGAGATCAGATGGCATTTAAGCATTACCCTTCATGAGAATATTAGATCAGATGGCATTTAATTAACCCTTCTTGTATATATTCAAATACAGTAATGTTAATGTTTGATTGCCAATTCCAAACTGCTAATGCTAGCGATCTAATGCTCTTGCTAATATCTGGTCATTGTCATACTGTAAGTGTCCTTTATGATGAGAATAAGAGATCAGATGGCATTTTACATAACTCTTCATGAGAATATGAGATCAGATGGCATTCAATCTAATTTATTCTTGTATATAGGCAAATACAGTAATGTTAATGTCTGAATGCTAATGCTTACTAGCGATCTAATGCTAGTGCTAATATCTAGTCATTGTTATACTGTACGTGTACTCTATGATGAGAATATGAGATCAGATGGAAATATAGATTAACCCAACTTGTATATATTCAAATACAGTAATGTTAATGTCTGAATGCTAATGCTAACTTGCTAATGCTAGCGATATAATGCTAGTGCTAATATCTGGTCATTGTTAAACTTTAAGTGTCCTCAATGATGAGAATAAGAGATCAGATGGCATTTAAACATAACTCTTCTTGAGAGTATGAGATCAGATGGCATTTAATCTTATCCATTCTTGTATATAGGCAAATACAGTAACGTTAATATCTGAATGCTAATGCTAACTAGCGATCTAATGCTAGTGCTAATATCTGGTCATTGTTAAACTGAAAGTGTCCTCTATGATGAGAATAAGAGATCAGATGGCATTAAAACATATCTCTTCATGAGAATATGAGATCAGATGGCATTCAATCTTATCCATTCTTGTATATTGGCAAATACAGTAATGTTAATGTCTGAATGCTATTGCTAACTTGCTAATGCTAGCGATCTAATGCTAGTGCTAATATCTGCTCATTGTCATACTGTAAGTGTCCTCTATGATGGGAATATGATATCAGATGGCATTTAAGCATAAACCTTCATGAGAATATGAGATCTGATGGCATTTAAACATAACTCTTCATGAGAGTATGAGATCAGATGGCATTTAATCTTATCCATTCTTGTATATAGGCAAATACAGTAATGTTAATGTCTGAATGCTAATGCTAACTAGCGATCTAATGCTAGTGCTAATATCTGGTCATTGTTAAACTGTAAGTGTCCTCTATGATGAGAATAAAATATCAGATGGCATTTAAACATATCTCTTCATGAGAATATGAGATCAGATGGCATTCAATCTTATCCATTCTTGTATATAGGCAAATACAGTAATGTTAATGTCTGAATGCTAATGCTAACTAGCGATCTAATGCTACTGCTAATATCTGGTCATTGTTAAACTGTAAGTGTCCTCTATGATGAGAATAAGAGATCAGATGGCATTTTAACATATCTTTTCATGAGAATATGAGATCAAATGGCACTCAATCTTATCCATTCTTGTATATAGGCAAATACAGTAATGTTAATGTCTGAATGCTAATGCTAACTTGCTAATGCTAGCGATCTAATGCTAGTGCTAATATCTGCTCATTGTCATACTGTAAGAGTCCTCTATGATGGGAATATGAGATCAGATGGCATTTAAGCATAACCCTTCATGAGAATATGAGATCAGATGGCATTTAATTAACCCTTCTTGTATATATTCAAATACAGTAATGTTAATGTTTGATTGCTAATGCTAACTTGCTAATGCTAGCGATCTAATGCTAGTGCTAATATCTGGTCATTGTTTTACTGTAAGTTTCCTTTTTGATGAGAATAAGAGGTCAGATGGCATTTAAGCATAACCCTTCATGAGAATATGAGATCAGATGGCTTTTAATCAACCCTTCTTGTATATAGGCAAATACAGTAATGTTAATGTTTGAATGCTAATGCTAACTTGCTAATGCTAGCGATCTAATGCTAGTGCTAATATCTGTTCATTGTTATCCTTTAAGTGTCCTCTATGATGAGAATAAGACATCAGATGGCATTTATGCATAACCCTGCTTGAGAATATGAGATCAGATGGCATTTAATCTTATCCATTCTTGTATATAGGCAAATACAGTAATGTTAATGTCTGACTGCTAATGCTAACTCGCTAATGCTAGCGATCTTATGCTAGTGCTAATATCTGCTCATTGTCATACTGTAAGTGTCCTCTATGATGGGAATATGAGATCAGATGGCATTTAATTAA
Source organism: Gymnothorax javanicus (assembly GCA_029692085.1). Taxonomy (NCBI): domain Eukaryota; kingdom Metazoa; phylum Chordata; class Actinopteri; order Anguilliformes; family Muraenidae; genus Gymnothorax; species Gymnothorax javanicus. The sequence goes on along the minus strand of CM056197.1, from coordinate 22,183,173 downwards.
CCCTTCTTGTATATATTCAAATACAGTAATGTTAATGTTTGATTGCTAATGATAACTTGCTAATGCTAGCGATCTAATGCTAGTGCTAATATCTGGTCATTGTTATACTGTAAGTGTCCTTTATGATGAGAATAAGAGATCAGATGGCATTTAAGCATAACCCTGCATGAGATTATGAGATCAGATGGCATTAAAGCTTATCCATTCTTGTATATAGGCAAATCCAGGAATGTTAATGTTTGAATGCTAATGCTCACTTGCTAATGCTAGCAATCTAATGCTAGTCCTAATGTTTAGTCATTGTTATACTGTATGTGTACTCTATGATGAGAATAAGAGATCAGATGGCAATAAAGATTAACCCAACTTGTATATATTCAAATACAGTAATGTTAATGTCTGAATTCTAATGCTAACTAGCGATCTAATGCTAGTGCTAATATCTGGTCATTGTTGAACTTTAAGTGTCCTCAATGATGAGAATAAGAGATCAGATGGCATTTAAACATAACTCTTCTTGAGAGTATGAGATCAGATGACATTTAATCTGATCCATTCTTGTATATAGGCAAATACAGTAATGTTAATATCTGAATGCTAATGCTAACTAGCGATCTAATGCTAGTGCTAATAACTGGTCATTGTTAAACTGTAATTGTTCTCTATGATGAGAATAAGACATCAGATGGCATTTAAACATATCTCTTCATGAGAATATGAGATCAGATGGCATTCAATCTTATCCATTCTTGTATATAGGCAAATACAGTAATGTTAATGTCTGAATGCTAATGCTAACTTGCTAATGCTAGCGATCTAATGCTAGTGCTAATATCTGGTCATTGTCATACTGTAAGTGTCCTCTATGATGGGAAAATGAGATCAGATGGCATTTAAGCATAACACTTCATGAGAATATGAGATCAGATGGCATTTAATTCCATTCTTGTATATATTCAAATTCAGTAATGTTAATGTTTGATTGCTAATGCTAACTTGCTAATGCTAGCGATCTAATGCTAGTGCTAATATCTGGTCATTGTTATACTGTAAGTGTCCTTTATGATGAGAATAAGAGATCAGATGGCATTTAAGCAGAACCCTTCATGAGAATATGAGATCAGATGGCATTAAAGCTTATCCATTCTTGTATATAGGCAAATACAGTAATGTTAATGTTTGAATGCTAATGCTAACTTGCTAATGCTAGCGATCTAATGCTAGTCCTAATATCTGCTCATTGTTATACTGTAAGTGTCCTCTATGATGGGAATATGAGATCAGATGGCATTTAAGCATAACCCTTCATGAGAATATGAGATCAGATGGCATTTAAACTTATCCATTCTTGTATATAGGCAAATACAGTAATGTTAATGTCTGAATGCTAATGCTAACTTGCTAATGCTAGCGATCTAATGCTAGTGCTAATATCTGCTCATTGTCATACTGTAAGTGTCCTCTATGATGAGAATAATGATCAGATGGCATTTAAGCATAACCCTTCATGAGAATATGAGATCAGATGGCATTTAAGCTTAACCCTTCTTGTATATATTAAAATACAGTAATGTTAATGTTTGAATGCTAATGCTAACTTGCTAATGCTAGCGATCTAATGCTAGTGCTAATATCTGGTCATTGTTATACTGTAAGTGTCCTCTATGATGAGAATAAGAGATCAGATGGCATTTAAGCATAACCCTTCATGAGAATATGAGATCAGATGGCATTTAAATTATCCATTCTTGTATATAGGCAAATACAGTAATGTTAATGTTTGAATGCTAATGCTAACTTGCTAATGCTAGCGATCTAATGCTAGTGCTAATATCTGGTCATTGTTATACTGTAAGTGTCCTCTATGATGATGAGAATAAGACATCAGATGGCATTTAAGCATAACCCTGCATGAGAATATGAGATCAGATGGCATTTAATCTTATCCATTCTTGTATATAGGCAAATACAGTAATGTTAATGTTTGAATGCTAATGCTAACTTGCTAATGCTAGCGATCTAATGCTAGTGCTAATATCTGGTCATTGTTATACTGTAAGTGTCCTCTATGATGAGAATATGAGATCAGAGATTTAAGCATAACCATTTTATGAGAATATAACTTATCCATTCTTGTATATAGGCAAATACAGTAATGTTAATGTTTGAATGCTAATGCTAATTTGCTAATGCTAGCGATCTAATGCTAGTGCTAATATCTGGTCATTGTGTTATATAGTGCTATGATGAGAATAAGAGATCAGATGGCATTTGCATAACCCTTCATGAGAATATGAGATCAGATGGCATTTAATCTTATCCATTCTTGTATATAGGCAAATACAGTAATGTTAATGTTTGATTGCTAATGTTTGCTAATGCTAGCGATCTAATGCTAGTGCTAATATCTGGTCATTGTAATACTGTAAGTGTCCTCTATCTATGAATAGAAGATCAGATGGCATTTAAGCATAACCCTTCATGAGAATATGAGATCAGATGGCATTTAATATAACCCTTCTTGTATATAGGCAAATACAGTAATGTTAATGTTTGAATGTTTGAATGCTAATGCTATCTAATGCTAGTGCTAATATCTGTCATTGTCATACTGTAAGTGTCCTCTATGATGAGAATAGAGATCAGATGGCATTTAAACATAATTCTTCATGAGAATATGAGATCAGATGGCATTCAATCTAATCCATTCTTGTATATAGGCAAATACAGTAATGTTAATTGAATGCTAATACTAGCGATCTAATGCTAGTGCTAATATCTGGTCATTTTTATACTGTAACCCTCTATGATGAGAATATGAGATCAGATGGCATTAAAGATTATCCCTTCTTGTATATAGGCAAATACAGTAATGTTAATGTTTGAATGCTAATGCTAACTTGCTAATGCTAGCGATCTAATGCTAGTGCTAATATCTGGTCATTGTTAAACTTTAAGTGTCCTCTATGATGAGAATAAGAGATCAGATGGCATTTAAACATAACTCTTCTTGAGAATATGAGATCAGATGGCATTTAATCTTATCCATTCTTGTATATAGGCAAATACAGTAATGTTAATATTTGAATGCTAATGCTAATGCTAATGCTAGCGATCTAATGCTAGTGCTAATATCTGGTCATTGTTAAACTGAAAGTGTCCTCTATGATGAGAATAAGAGATCAGATGGCATTAAAACATATCTCTTCATGAGAATATGAGATCAGATGGCATTCAATCTTATCCATTCTTGTATATAGGCAAATACAGTAATGTTAATGTCTGAATGCTAATGCTAACTTGCTAATGCTAGCGATCTAATGCTAGTGCTAATATCTGCTCATTGTCATACTGTAAGTGTCCTCTATGATGGGAATATGATATCAGATGGCATTTAAGCATAAACCTTCATGAGAATATGAGATCTGATGGCATTTAAACATAACTCTTCATGAGAGTATGAGATCAGATGGCATTTAATCTTATCCATTCTTGTATATAGGCAAATACAGTAATGTTAATGTCTGAATGCTAATGCTAACTAGCGATCTAATGCTAGTGCTAATATCTGGTCATTGTTAAACTGTAAGTGTCCTCTATGATGAGAATAAAGAGATCAGATGGCATTTAAACATATCTCTTCATGAGAATATGAGATCAGATGGCATTCAATCTTATCCATTCTTGTATATAGGCAAATACAGTAATGTTAATGTCTGAATGCTAATGCTAACTAGCGATCTAATGCTAGTGCTAATATCTGGTCATTGTTAAACTGTAAGTGTCCTCTATGATGAGAATAAGAGATCAGATGGCATTTAAACATATCTTTTCATGAGAATATGAGATCAAATGGCATTCAATCTTATCCATTCTTGTATATAGGCAAATACAGTAATGTTAATGTCTGAATGCTAATGCTAACTTGCTAATGCTAGCGATCTAATGCTAGTGCTAATATCTGGTCATTGTTATACTGTAAGTGTCCTCTATGATGAGAATATGAGATCAGATGGCATTTAAGCATAACCCTTCATGAGAATATGAGATCAGATGGCATTTAATTATCCATTCTTGTATATATTCAAATACAGTAATGTTAATGTTTGATTGCTAATGCTAACTTGCTAATGCTAGCGATCTAATGCTAGTGCTAATATCTGGTCATTGTTTTACTGTAAGTTTCCTTTTTGATGAGAATAAGAGATCAGATGGCATTTAAGCATAACCCTTCATGAGAATATGAGATCAGATGGCATTTAATCAATCCATTCTTGTATATAGGCAAATACAGTAATGTTAATGTTTGAAATGCTAACTTGCTAACTAGCGATCTAATGCTAGTGCTAATATCTGTTCATTGTTAAACTTTAAGTGTCCTCTATGATGAGAATAAGACATCAGATGGCATTTATGCATAACCCTTCTTGAGAATATGAGATCAGATGGCATTTAATCTTATCCATTCTTTGTATATAGGCAAATACAGTAATGTTAATGTCTGAATGCTAATGCTAACTTGCTAATGCTAGCGATCTAATGCTAGTGCTAATATCTGCTCATTGTCATACTGTAAGTGTCCTCTATGATGAGAATATGAGATCAGATGGCATTTAAACATAACCCTTCTTGTATATATTCAGATGGCATTAATCTTATCCATTCTTTTATATAGGCAAATACAGTAATGTTAATGTCTGAATGCTAATGCTAACTTGCTAATGCTAGCGATCTAATGCTAGTGCTAATATCTGGTCATTGTTATACTGTAAGTGTAAGTGTCTCTATGATGAGAATAAGAGATCAGATGGCATTTAAACATAACCCTTCATGAGAATATGAGATCAGATGGCATTAAATCTTATCCATTCTTGTATATAGGCAAATACAGTAATGTTAATGTTTGAATGCTAATGCTACTTGCTAATGCTAGCGATCTAATGCTAGTGCTAATATCTGGTCATTGTTATACTGTAAGTGTCCTCTATGATGAGAATAAGAGATCAGATGGCATTTCATAATTCATGAGAATATGAGATCAGATGGCATTAAATCTTATCCATTCTTGTATATAGGCAAATACAGTAATGTTAATGTTTGAAGCTAATGCTAACTTGCTAATGCTAGCGATCTAATGCTAGTGCTAATATCTGGTCATTGTCATACTGTAAAGTCCTCTATGATGAGAATAAGAGATCAGATGGCATTTAAAAGCATAACCCTTCATGAGAATATGAGATCAGATGGCATTTAATCTTATCCATTCTTGTATATAGGCAAATACAGTAATGTTAATGTTTGAATGCTAATGCTAATGCTAATGCTAGCGATCTAATGCTAGTGCTAATCTGGTCATTGTTTTCATTGTTAAAGATGTAATTGTAACCCTTATGATGAGAATATGAGATCAGATGGCATTTAAAACATATCCCTTCATGAGAATATGAAATCAGTAATGGCATTTGAATCTAATCCATTCTTGTATAGCGATCAAATACAGTAATGTTAATGTTATCTGCTAATGCTAACTATGATGAGAATAAGAGATCAGATGGCATTTATGCATAATATGAGAATATGAGATCAGATGGCATATAATCTTATCCATTCTTATATATGAGAATAAGATGTTATCAGATGGCATTTAGTGATCATAACCCTAATACTGTAAGTGTCCTCATGATGAGAATATGAGATCAGATGGCATGATAACACTTCATGATGATGAGATCAGATGGCATTTAATTAACCCTTCTTGTATATATTCAAATACAGTAATGTTAATGTTTGATTGCTAATGCTAACTTGCTAATGCTAGCGATCTAATGCTAGTGCTAATATCTGGTCATTGTTATACTGTAAGTGTCCTTTATGATGAGAATAAGAGATCAGAATGCATTTAAGCAGAACCCTTCATGAGAATATGAGATCAGATGGCATTAAAGCTAATCCATTCTTGTATATAGGCAAATACAGTAATGTTAATGTTTTAATGCTAATGCTTACTTGCTAATGCTAGCGATCTAATGCTAGTCCTAATATCTGCTCAATGTTATACTGTAAGTCTCCTCTCTGATGGGAATATGTGATCAGATGGCATTTAAGCATAACCCTGCATGAGAATATGAGATCAGATGGCATTTAAACTTATCCATTCTTGTATATAGGCAAATACAGTAATGTTAATGTCTGAATGCTAATGCTAACTTGCTAATGCTAGCAATCTAATGCTAGTGCTAATATTTGCTCATTGTCATACTGTAAGTGTACTCTATAATGAGAATATGAAATCAGATGGCATTTAAATAAAAGCTTAACCCTTCTTGTATTTATATAAAATTAGGTAATGATCATGTTTGAATGCTAATGCTAACTTGCTAATGCTAGCGATCTAATGCTAGTGCTAATATCTGGTCATTGTTATACTGTAAGTGTCCTTTATGATGAGAATAAGAGATCAGATGGCATTTAAGCATAACCCTTCATGAGAATATGAGATCAGATGGCTTTTAATCATCCCTTCTTGTATATAGGCAAATACAGTAATGTTAATGTTTGAATGCTAATGATAACTTGCTAATGCTAGAGATCTAATGCTAGTGCTAATATCTGTCCATTGTTATACTGTAAGTGTCCTCTATGATGAGAATAAGACATCAGATGGCATTTATGCATAACCCTGCATGAGAATATGAGATCAGATGGCATTTAATCTTATCCATTCTTGTATATAGGCAAATACAGTAATGTTAATGTCTGAATGCTCATGTTAACTTGCTAATGCTAGCGATCTAATGCTAGTGCTAATATCTGGTCATTGTTATACTGTAAGTGTCCTCTATGATGAGAATAAGACATGAGATGGCATTTAAGCATAACCCTGCATGAGATTATGAGATCAGATGGCATTAAAGCTTATCCATTCTTGTATATAGGCAAATACAGTAATGTTAATGTTAGAATGCTAATGCTAATTTGCTAATGCTAGCGATCTAATGCTGGTGCTAATATCTGGTCATTGTCAAACTGTATTTGTCCTCTATGATGGGAATATGAGATCAGATGGCATTTAAGCATAACCCTTCATGAAAATATGAGATCAGATGGCATTTAAATAACCCTTCTTGCATATAGGCAAATACAGTAATGTTAATGTTTGAATGCTAATACTAACTTGCTAAAGCTAGCAATCTAATGCTAGTGCTAATATCTGGTGATTGTTATACTATACGTGATCAGATGGCTCTATGATGAGAATATGAGATCAGATGGCATTTAATTAACCCTTCTTGTATAAAGGCTAATACAGTAATGTTAATGTTTGAATGCTAAGGCTAACTTGCTAATGCTAGCGATCTAATGCTAGTGCTATTATCTGCTCTTTGTTATACTGTAAGTGTCCTCTATGATGACAAAAGGACATCAGATGGAATTTAAGCATAACCCTTCATGAGAATATGAGATCAGATGGCAATAAAGCTTAACCCTTCTTGTATATAGGCAAATAGAGTAATTTTAATGTTTGAATTCTAATTCTAACTTCCTAATGCTAGCGATCTAATGCTAGTCCTAATATCTGCTCATTGTCATACTGTAAGTGTCCTCTATGATGAGAATAATACATCAGATGGCATTGAAGCATAACCCTGCATGAGAATAAGAGATCAGATGGCATTTAAGCTTATCCATTCTTGTATATAGGCAAATCCAGTAATGATAATGTTTGAATAATAATGCTCACTTGCTAATGCTAGCAATCTAATGCTAGTGCTAATATCTAGTCAATGTTATACTGTACGTATACTCTATGATGAGAATATGAGATCAGATTTCAATAAAGATTAACCCAACTTGTGTATATTCAAATACAGTAATGTTAATGTCTGAATGCTATTGCTAACTAGCGATCTAATGCTACTGCTAATATGTGGTCATTGTTAAACTTTAAGTGTCCTCAATGATGAGAATAAGAGATCAGTTGGCATTTAAACATAACTCTTCATGAGAGTATGAGATCAGATGGCATTTAATCTTATCCATTCTTGTATATAGGCAAATACAGTAATGTTAATATCTGAGTGCTAGTGCTAACTAGCGATCTAATGCTAGTGCTAATATCTGGTCATTGTTTAACTGGAAGTGTCCTCTATGATGAGAATAAGAGATCAGATGGCATTAAAACATATCTCTTTATGAGAATATGAGATCAGATGGCATTCAATCTAATTTATTCTTGTATATAGGCAAATACAGTAATGGTAATGTCTGAATGCTAATGCTAACTAGCGATCTAATGCTAGTGCTAATATCTGTTCATTGTTAAACTGTAAGTGTCCTCTATGATGAGAATAAGAGATCAGATGGCATTTAAACATATCTCTTCATGAGACTATGAGATCAGATGGCATTCAATCTTATCCATTCTTTTATATAGGCAAATACAGTAATGTTATTGTTTGAATGCTAATGCTTACTAGCGATCTAATTCTAGTGCTAATATCTAGTCATTGTTATACTGTACGTGTACTCTATGATGAGAATATGAGATCAGATGGCAATAAAGATTAACCCAACTTGTATATATTCAAATACAGTAATGTTAATGTCTGAATGCTAATGCTAACTAGCGATCTAATGCTAGTGCTAATATCTGTCATTGTTAAACTTTAAGTGTCCTCAATGATGAGAATAAAAGATCAGATGGCATTTAAACATAACTCTTCTTGAGAGTATGAGATCAGATGGCATTTAATCTTATCCATTCTTGTATATAGGCAAATACAGTAACGTTAATATCTGAACGCTAATGCTAACTAGCGATCTAATGCTAGTGCTAATATCTGGTCATTGTTAAACTGAAAGTGTCCTCTATGATGAGAATAAGAGATCAGATGGCATTCAATCTTATCCATTCTTTTATATTGGCAAATACAGTAATGTTAATGTCTGAATGCTATTGCTAACTTGCTAATGCTAGCGATCTAATGCTAGTGCTAATATCTGCTCATTGTCATACTGTAAGTGTCCTCTATGATGGGAATATGAGATCAGATGGCATTTAAGCATAAACCTTCATGAGAATATGAGATCTGATGGCATTTAAACATAACTCTTCATGAGAGTATGAGATCAGATGGCATTTAATCTTATCCATTCTTTTATATAGGCAAATACAGTAATGTTAATGTCTGAATGCTAATGCTAACTAGCGATCTAATGCTAGTGCGAATATCTGGTCATTGTTAAACTGTAAGTGTCCTCTATGATGAGAATAAGATATCAGATGGCATTTAAACATATCTCTTCATGAGAATATGAGATCAGATGGCATTCAATCTTATCCATTCTTGTATATAGGCAAATACAGTAATGTTAATGTCTGAATGCTAATGCTAACTAGCGATCTAATGCTAGTGCTAATATCTGGTCATTGTTAAACTGTAAGTGTCCTCTATGATGAGAATAAGAGATCAGATGGCATTTAAACATATCTTTTCATGAGAATATGAGATCAAATGGCATTCAATCTTATCCATTCTTGTATATAGGCAAATACAGTAATGTTAATGTCTGAATGCTAATGCTAACTTGCTAATGCTAGCGATCTAATGCTAGTGCTAATATCTGCTCATTGTCATACTGTAAGAGTCCTCTATGATGGGAATATGAGATCAGATGGCATTTAAGCATAACCCTTCATGAGAATATGAGATCAGATGGCATTTAATTAACCCTTCTTGCATATATTCAAATACAGTAATGTTAATGTTTGATTGCTAATGCTAACTTGCTAATGTTAGCGATCTAATGCTAGTGCTAATATCTGGTCATTGTTTTACTGTTAGTGTCCTTTTGATGAGAATAAGAGATCAGATGGCATTTAAGCATAACCCTTCATGAGAATATGAGATCAGATGGCTTTTAATCAACCCTTCTTGTAGATAGGCAAATACAGTAATGTTAATGTTTGAATGCTAATGCTAACTTGCTAATGCTAGCGATCTAATGCTAGTGCTAATATCTGTTCATTGTTATCCTTTAAGTGTCCTCTATGATGAGAATAAGACATCAGATGGCATTTATGCATAACCCTGCTTGAGAATATGAGATCAGATGGCATTTAATCTTATCCATTCTTGTATATAGGCAAATACAGTAATGTTAATGTCTGACTGCTAATGCTAACTCGCTAATGCTAGCGATCTTATGCTAGTGCTAATATCTGCTCATTGTCATACTGTAAGTGTCCTCTATGATGGGAATATGAGATCAGATGGCATTTAATTAACCCTTCTTGTATATATTCAAATACAGTAATGTTAATGTTTGATTGCTAATGATAACTTGCTAATGCTAGCGATCTAATGCTAGTGCTAATATCTGGTCATTGTTATACTGTAAGTGTCCTTTATGATCAGAATAAGAGATCAGATGGCATTTGAGCATAACCCTTCATGAGAATATGAGATCAGATGGCTTTTAATAAACCCTTCTTGTATATAGGCAAATACAGTTATGTTAATGTTTGAATGCTAATGCTAACTTGCTAATGCTGGCGATTTAATGCTAGTGGTAAAATCTGCTCATTGTTATACTGTAAGTGTCCTCTATGATGAGAATAAGACATCAGATGGCATTTAAGCATAACCCTGCATGAGATTATGAGATCAGATGGCATTAAAGCTTATCCATTCTTGTATATAGGCAAATCCAGGAATGTTAATGTTTGAATGCTAATGCTCACTTGCTAATGCTAGCAATCTAATGCTAGTCCTAATATTTAGTCATTGTTATACTCTATGTGAGAATAAGAGTAGATGACATTTATGATGAGAATAAGAGATCAGATGGCAATAAAGATTAACCCAACTTGTATATATTCAAATACAGTAATGTTAATGTCTGAATGCTAATGCTAACTAGCGATCTAATGCTAGTGCTAATATCTGGTCATTGTTGAACTTTAAGTGTCCTCAATGATGAGAATAAGAGATCAGATGGCATTTAAACATAACTCTTCTTGAGAGTATGAGATCAGATGACATTTAATCTGATCCATTCTTGTATATAGGCAAATACAGTAATGTTAATATCTGAATGCTAATGCTAACTAGCGATCTAATGCTAGTGCTAATATCTGGTCATTGTTAAACTGTAATTGTTCTCTATGATGAGAATAAGACATCAGATGGCATTTAAACATATCTCTTCATGAGAATATGAGATCAGATGGCATTCAATCTTATCCATTCTTGTATATAGGCAAATACAGTAATGTTAATGTCTGAATGCTAATGCTAACTTGCTAATGCTAGCGATCTAATGCTAGTGCTAATATCTGGTCATTGTCATACTGTAAGTGTCCTCTATGATGGGAAAATGAGATCAGATGGCATTTAAGCATAACCCTTCATGAGAATATGAGATCAGATGGCATTTAATTAACCCTTCTTGTATATATTCAAATTCAGTAATGTTAATGTTTGATTGCTAATGCTAACTTGCTAATGCTAGCGATCTAATGCTAGTGCTAATATCTGGTCATTGTTATACTGTAAGTGTCCTTTATGATGAGAATAAGAGATCAGATGGCATTTAAGCATAACCCTTCATGAGAATATGAGATCAGATGGCATTAAAGCTAATCCATTCTTGTATATAGGCAAATACAGTAATGTTAATGTTTGAATGCTAATGCTAACTTGCTAATGCTAGAGATCTAATGCTAGTGCTAATATCTGCTCATTGTAATACTGTAAGTGTCCTCTATGATGAGAATAATACATCAGATGGCATTGAAGCATAACCCTGCATGAGAATATGAGATCAGATGGCATTAAAGCTTATCCATTCTTGTATATAGGCAAATACAGTAATGTTAATGTTTGAATGCTAATGCTAACTTGCTAATGCTAGCGATCTAATGCTAGTCCTAATATCTGCTCATTGTTATACTGTAAGTGTCCTCTCTGATGGGAATATGAGATCAGATGGCATTTAAGCATAACCCTGCATGAGAATATGAGATCAGATGGCATTTAAACTTATCCATTCTTGTATATAGGCAAATACAGTAATGTTAATGTCTGAATGCTAATGCTAACTTGCTAATGCTAGCGATCTAATGCTAGTGCTAATATTTGCTCATTGTCATACTGTAAGTGTACTCTATGATGAGAATATGAAATCAGATGGCATTTAAAGCATTAACCCTTCTTGTATTTATTAAAATTAGGTAATGTTCATGTTTGAATGCTAATGCTAACTTGCTAATGCTAGCGATCTAATGCTAGTGCTAATATCTGGTCATTGTTATACTGTAAGTGTCCTTATGATGAGAATAAGAGATCAGATGGCATTTAAGCATAACCCTTCATGAGAATATGAGATCAGATGGCTTTTAATCAACCCTTCTTGTATATAGGCAAATACAGTAATGTTAATGTTTGAATGCTAATGATAACTTGCTAATGCTAGAGATCTAATGCTAGTGCTAATATCTGTCCATTGTTATACTGTAAGTGTCATCTATGATGAGAATAAGACATCAGATGGCAACTATGCATAACCCTGCATGAGAATATGAGATCAGATGCCATTTAATCTTATCCATTCTTGTATATAGGCAAATACAGTAATGTTAATGTCTGAATGCTCATGTTAATTTGCTAATGCTAGCGATCTAATGCTAGTGCTAATATCTGGTCATTGTTATACTGTAAGTGTCCTCTATGATGAGAATAAGACATCAGATGGCATTTAAACATAACCCTTCATGAGAATATGAGATCAGATGGCTTTTAATTAACCTTTCTTGTATATAGGCAAATACAGTAATGTTAATGTTTGAATGCTAATGCTAACTTGCTAATGCTAGCGATCTAATGCTAGTGCTAATATCTGCTCATTGTTATACTGTATAGGTCCTCTATGATGAGAATAAGACATCAGATGGCATTTAAGCATAACCCTTCATGGGAATATGAGATCAGATGGCATTAAAGCTTATCCATTCTTGTATATAGGCAAATACAGTAATGTTAATGTTTGAATGCTAATGCTAACTTGCTAATGCTAGCGATCTAATGCTAGTGCTAATATCTGGTCATTGTTATACTGTAAGTGTCTCTATGATGAGAATAAGAGATCAGATGGCATTTAAACATAACCCTTCATGAGAATATGAGATCAGATGGCATTTAATCTTATCCATTCTTGTATATAGGCAAAAAACAGTAATGTTAATGTTTGAATGCTAATGCTAACTTGCTAATGCTAGCGATCTAATGCTAGTGCTAATATCTGGTCATTGTTATACTGTAAGTGTCCTCTATGATGAGAATAAGAGATCAGATGACATTTAAGCATAACCCTTCATGAGAATATGAGATCAGATGGCATTTAATTATCCATTCTTGTATATAGGCAAATACAGTAATGTTAATGTTTGAATGCTAATGCTAACTTGCTAATGCTAGCGATCTAATGCTAGTGCTAATATCTGGTCATTGTTAAACTGTATTTGTCCTCTATGATGAGAATAAGAGATCAGATGGCATTTAAACATAACCCTTCATGAGATTATGAGATCAGATGGCATTTAATCTATCCATTCTTGTATATAGGCAAATACAGTAATGTTAATGTTTGAATGCTAATGCTAACTAACGATCTAATGCTAGCAATCTAATGCTAGTTAAACTAATATCTGGTGATTGTTAAACTGTAAGTGTAAAACTCTATGATGAGAATATAAGATCAGATGGCATTTAATTAACCCTTCTTGTATATAGGCAAATACAGTAATGTTAATGTTTGAATGCTAAGGCTAACTTGCTAATGCTAGCGATCTAATGCTAGTGCTATTATCTGCTCATTGTTAAACTGTAAGTGTCCTCTATGATGAGAAAAGGACATCAGATGGAATTTAAACATAACCCTTCATGAGAATATGAGATCAGATGGCATTCAATCTTATCCATTCTTGTATATAGGCAAATACAGTAATTTTATTGTTTGAATTCTAATTCTAACTTCCTAATGCTAGCGATCTAATGCTAGTGCTAATATCTGGTCATTGTCATACTGTATTTGTCCTCTATGATGAGAATAAGACATCAGATGTCATTTAAGCTTAACCCTTCATGAGAATATGAGATCAGATGGCATTTAATCTTATCCATTCTTGTATATAGGCAAATACAGTAATGATAATGTCTGATTGCTAATGCTAACTTGCTAATGCTAGCGATCTAATGCTAGTCCTAATATCTGCTCATTGTCATACTGTAAGTGTCCTCTATGATGAGAATATGAGATCAGATGGCATTTAAGCATTAACCTTCATGAGAATATTAGATCAGATGGTATTTAATAAACCCTTCTTGTATATATTAAATTACAGTAATGTTAATGTTTGATTGCCAATTCCAAACTGCTAATGCTAGCGATCTAATGCTAGTGCTAATATCTGGTCATTGTTAAACTGTAAGTGTCCTCTATGATGAGAATAAGAGATCAGATGGCATTTAAACATATCTTTTCATGAGAATATGAGATCAAATGGCATTCAATCTTATCCATTCTTGTATATAGGCAAATACAGTAATGTTAATGTCTGAATGCTAATGCTAACTTGCTATTGCTAGCGATCTAATGCTAGTGCTAATATCTGCTCATTGTCATACTGTAAGTGTCCTCTATGATGGGAATATGAGATCAGATGGCATTTAAGCATAACCCTTCATGAGAATATGAGATCAGATGGCATTTAATTAACCCTTCTTGTATATATTCAAATACAATAATGTTAATGTTTGATTGCTAATGCTAACTTGCTAATGCTAGCGATCTAATGCTAGTGCTAATATCTGGTCATTTTTTACGGTAAGTGTCCTTTTTGATGAGAATAAGAGATCAGATGGCATTTAAGCATTACCCTTCATGAGAATATGAGATCAGATGGCTTTTAATCAACCCTTCTTGTATATAGGCAAATACAGTAGTGTTAATGTTTGAATGCTAATGCTAACTTGCTAATGCTAGCGATCTAATGCTAGTGCTAATATCTGTTCATTGTTATACTTTAAGTGTCCTCTATGATGAGAATAAGACATCAGATGGCATTTATGCATAACCCTGCATGAGAATATGAGATCAGATGGCATTTAATCTTATCCATTCTTGTATATAGGCAAATACAGTAATGTTAATGTCTGATTGCTAATGCTAACTTGCTAATGCTAGCGATCTAATGCTAGTGTTAATATCTGCTTATTGTCATACTGAAAGTGTCCTCTATGATGGGAATATGAGATCAGATGGCATTTAATTAACCCTTCTTGTATATATTCAAATACAGTAATGTTAATGTTTAATTGCTAATGCTAACTTCTAATGCTAGCGATCTAATGCTAGTGCTAATATCTGGTCATTGTTATACTGTAAGTGTCCTTTATGATGAGAATAAGAGATCAGATGGCATTTAAGCATATCCCTTCATGAGAATATGAGATCAGATGGCTTTTAATAAACTCTTCTTGTATATAGGCAAATACAGTTATGTTAATGTTTGAATGCTAATGCTAACTTGCTAATGCTAGCGATCTAATGCTAGTGCTAATATCTGTTCATTGTTATACTGTAAGTGTCCTATATGATTAGAATAAGACATCAGATCGCATTTAAGCATAACCCTGCATGAGAATATGAGATCAGATGGCATTTATGCTTATCCATTGTTGTATATAGGCAAAAACAGTAATGTTAATGTTTGAATGCTAATGCTAAACTGCTAATGCTAGCGATTTAATGCTAGTGCTAAAAACTGCTCATTGTAATACTGTAAGTGTCCTCTATGATGAGAATAAGACATCAGATGGCATTTAAGCATAACCCTGCATGAGATTATGAGATCAGATGGCATTAAAGCTTATCCATTCTTGTATATAGGCAAATCCAGTAATGTTAATGTTTGAATGCTAATGCTCATTTGCTAATGCTAGCAATCTAATGCTAGTCCTAATATGTAGTCATTGTTATACTGTACGTGTACTCTATGATGAGAATATGAGATCAGATGGCAATAAAGATTAACCCAACTTGTATATATTCAAATACAGTAATGTTAATGTCTGAATGCTAATGCTAACTAGCGATCTAATGCTAGTGCTTATATCTGGTCATTGTTAAACTTTAAATGTCCTCAATGATGAGAATAAGAGATCAGATGGCATTTAAACAAAACTGGCATGAGATTATGAGAAGATGGCTTCATGAGAGTATGAGATCAGATGGCATTTAATCTTATCCATTCTTGTATATAGGTAAATACAGTAATGTTAATGTCTGAATGCTAATGGTAACTAGCGATCTAATGCTAGTGCTAATATCTGGTCATTGTTAAACTGTAAGTGTTCTCTATGAGAATAAGAGATCAGATGGCATTTAAACATATCTCTTCATGAGAATATGAGATCAGATGGCATTCAATCTTATCCATTCTTGTATATAGGCAAATACAGTAATGTTAATGTCTGAATGCTAATGCTAACTTGCTAATGCTAGCGATCTAATGCGAGTGCTAATATCTGCTCATTGTCATACTGTAAGTGTCCTCTATGATGGGAAAATGAGATCAGATGGCATTTAAGCATAACCCTTCATGAGAATATGAGATCAGATGGCATTTAATTAACCCTTCTTGTATGTAGGCAAATACAGTAATGTTAATGTCTGAATGCTAATGCTAACTTGCTAATGCTAGCGATCTAATGCTAGTGCTAATATCTGGTCATTGTTATACTGTAAGTGTCCTTTATGATGAGAATAAGAGATCAGATGGCATTTAAGCATAACCCTTCATGAGAATATGAGATCAGATGGCATTAAAGCTAATCCATTCTTGTATATAGGCAAATACAGTAATATTAATGTTTGAATGCTAATTTCTAACTTGCTAATGCTAGAGATCTAATGCTAGTGCTAATATCTGCTCATTGTAATACTGTCAGTGTCCTCTATGATGAGAATAATACATCAGATGGCATTGAAGCATAACCCTGCATGAGAATATGAGATCAGATGGCATTAAAGCTTATCCATTCTTGTATATAGGCAAATACAGTAATGTTAATGTCTGAATGCTAATGCTAACTTGCTAATGCTAGCGATCTAATGCTAGTGCTAATATCTGCTCATTGTCATACTGTAAGTGTACTCTATAATGAGAATATGAAATCAGATGGCAATAAAGCTTAACCCTTCTTGTATATATTAAAATAAAATAATGTTCATGTTTGAATGCTAATGCTTACTTGCTAATGCTAGCGATCTAATGCTAGTCCTAATATCTGGTCATTGTTATACTGTAAGTGTCCTCTATGATGAGAATAAGACATCAGACGGCATTTATGCATAACCCTGCATGAGAATATGAGATCAGATGGCATTAAATCTTATCCATTCTTGTATATAGGCAAATACAGTAATGTTAATGTCTGAATGCTAATGTTAACTTGCTAATGCTAGTGATCTAATGCTAGTGCTAATATCTGCTCATTGTCATACTGTAAGTGTCCTCTATGATGGGAATATGAGATCAGATGGCATTTAAGCATAACCCTTCATGAGAATATTATATCAGATGGCATTTAATTAACCCTTCTTGTATATATTCAAATACAGTATTGTTATTGTTTGATTGCTAAAGCTAACTTGCTAATGCTAGCGATCTAATGCTAGTGCTAATATCTGGTCATTGTTATACTGTAAGTGTCCTTTATGATGAGAATAAGAGATCAGATGGCATTTAAGCATAACCCTTCATGAGAATATGAGATCAGATGGCTTTTAATAAACCCTTCTTGTAATGAGGCAAATACAGTAATATTAATGTTTGAATGCTAATGCTGACTAGCTAATGCTAGAGATCGAATGTTAGTGCTAATATCTGTTCATTGTTATACTGTAAGTGTCCTTTATGATGAGAATAAGACATCAGATGGCATTTATGCATAACCCTGCATGAGAATATGAGATCAGATGGCATTTATTCTTATCCATTCTTGTATATAGGCAAATACAGTAATGTTAATGTCTGAATGCTAATGCTAACTTGCTAATGCTAGCGATCTAATGCTAGTGCTAATATCTGCTGATTGTCATACTGTAAGTGTCCTCTATGATGAGAATAAGACATCAGATGGCATTTAAGCATAACCCTGCTTGAGAATATGAGATCAGATGGCATTTATGCTTATCCATTGTTGTATATAGGCAAATATAGTAATGTTAATGTTTGAATGCTAAGGCTAACCTGCTAATGCTAGCGATTTAATGCTAGTGCTAATATATGCTCATTGTAATACTGTAAGTGTCCTCTATGATGAGAATAAGACATCAGATGGCATTTAAGCATAACCCTGCATGAGAATATGAGATCAGATGGCATTAAAGCTTATCCATTCTTGTATATAGGCAAATCCAGAAATGTTAATGTTCGAATGCTAATGCTCACTTGCTAATGCTAGTAATCTAATGCTAGTCCTAATATTTAGTCATAGTTATACTGTATGTGTACTCTTTGATGAGAATATGAGATCAGATGGCAATAAAGATTAACCCAGCTTGTATATATTCAAATACTGTAATGTTAATGTCTGAATGCTAATGCTAACTTTCTAAAGCTAGCGATCTAATGCTAGTGCTAATATCTGCTCATTGTCATACTGTAAGTGTCCTCTATGATGGGAATATGATATCAGATGGCATTTCAGCATAACCCTTCATGAGAATATGAGATCAGATGGCATTTAATTAACCCTTCTTGTATATATTCAAATACAGTAATGTTAATGTTTGATTGCTAATGCTAGCGATCTAATGCTAGTGCTAATATCTGGTTATTGTTAAACTGTAAGTGTCCTCTATGATGAGAATAAGAGATCAGATGGCATTTAAACATATCTCTTCATGAGAGTATGAGATCAGATGGCATTCAATCTTTTCCATTCTTGTATATAGGCAAATACAATAATCTTAATGTCTGAATGCTAATGCTAACTTTCTAATGCTAGCGATCTAATGCTAGTGCTATTATCTGGTCATTGTTAATCTGTAAGTGTCCTCTTTCATGAGAATAAGAGATCAGATGGCATTTAAGCATAACCCTGCATGAGAATATGAGATCAGATGGCATTAAAGCTTATCCATTCTTGTATATAGGCAAATACAGTAATGTTAATGTTTTAATGCTAATGCTTACTTGCTAATGCTAGCGATCTAATGCTAGTGCTAATATCTGCTCAATGTTATACTGTAAGTGTACTCTCTGATGGGAATATGTGATCAGATGGCATTTAAGCATAACCCTTCATGAGAATATGAGATCAGATGGCATTAAAGCTGATCCATTCTTGTATTTAGGCAAATACAGTAATGTTAATGTTTGAATGCTAATGCTAACTTGCTAATGCTAGCGATCTAATGCTAGTGCTAATATCTGTTCATTGTTATACTTTAAGTGTTCTCTATGATGAGAATAAGACATCAGATGGCATTTATGCATAACTCTGTAATGAGAATATGAGATCAGATGGCATTTAATCTTATCCATTCTTGTATATAGGAAAATACAGTAATGTTAATGTCTGATTGCTAATGCTAACTTGCTAATCCTAGCGATCTAATGCTAGTGCTAATATCTGCTCATTGTCATACTGTAAGTGTCCTCTATGATGGGAATATGAGATCAGATGGCATTTCAGCATAACCCTTCATGAGAATATGAGATCAGATGGCATTTAATTAACCCTTCTTGTATATATATAAATACAGTAATGTTAATGTTAGATTGCTAATGCTAACTTGCTAATGCTAGCGATCTAATGCTAGTGCTAATATCTGGTCATTGTTATACTGTAAGTGTCCTTTATGATGAGAATAAGACATCAGATGGCATTTAAGCATAACCCTGCATGAGAATATGAGATCAGATGGCATTAAAGCTTATCCATTCTTGTATATAGGCAAATCCAGTAATGTTAATGTTTGAATGCTAATGCTCACTTGCTAATGCTAGCGATCTAATGCTAGTGCTAATATCTGCTCATTGTCATACTGTAAGTGTCCTCTATGATGGGAATATGAGATCAGATGTCATTTAAGCATAAAACTTCATGAGTATATGAGATCTGATGGCATTTAAACATAACTCTTCATGAGAGTATGAGATCAGATGGCATTTAATCTTATCCATTCTTGTATATAGGCAAATACAGTAATGTTAATGTCTGAATGCTAATGCTAACTAGCGATCTAATGCTAGTGCTAATATCTGGTCATTGTTAAACTGTAAGTGTCCTCTATGATGAGAATAAGAGATCAGATGGCATTTAAACATATCTCTTCATGAGAGTATGAGATCAGATGGCATTCAATCTCATCCATTCTTGTATATAGGCAAATACAGTAATGTTAATGTCTGAATGCTAATGCTAACTTGCTAATGCAAGCGATCTAATGCTAGTGCTAATATCTGCTCATTGTCATACTGTAAGTGTCCTCTATGATGGGAATATGAGATCAGATGTCATTTAAGCATAAACCTTCATGAGTATATGAGATCTGATGGCATTTAAACATAACTCTTCATGAGAGTATAAGATCAGATGGCATTTAATCTTATCCATTCTTGTATATAGGCAAATACAGTAATGTTAATGTCTGAATGCTAATGCTAACTAGCGATCTAATGCTAGTGCTAATATCTGGTCATTGTTAAACTGTAAGTGTCCTCTATGATGAGAATAAGAGATCAGATGGCATTTAAACATATCTCTTCATGAGAATATGAGATCAGATGGCATTCAATCTTATCCATTCTTGTATAATGCAAATACAGTAATGTTAATGTCTGAATGCTAATGCTAACTAGCGATCTAATGCTAGTGCTAATATCTGGTCATTGTTAAACTGTAAGTGTCCTCTATGATGAGAATAAGAGATCAGATGGCATTTAAACATATCTCTTCATGAGAGTATGAGATCAGATGGCATTCAATCTTATCCATTCTTGTATATAGGTAAATACAGTAATGTTAATGTCTGAATGCTAATGCTAACTTTTAATGCTAGCGATCTAATGCTAGTGCTAATATGTGGTCATTGTTAAACTGTAAGTGTCCTCTATGATGAGAATAAGAGATCAGATGGCATTTAAACATATCTCTTCATGAGAATATGAGATCAGATGGAATTTGATTAACCCTTCTTGTATATATTCAAATACAGTAATGTTAATGTTTGATTGCTAATGCTAACTTGCTAATGCTAGCGATCTAATGCTAGTGCTAATATCTGGCCATTGTTTTACTGTAACTTCTAATGCTAGCATCTAATGCTAGTGCTAATATCTGTCATTGTTATACTGAAGTGTCTCTATGATGAGAATAGAGATCAGATGGCAATAAAGTTAATCCTTCTTGATATAATCAAATACAGTAATGTTAATGTTGAATGCTAATGCTAACTTTAATGCTAGCGATCTAATGCTAATGCTAATATCTGTCATTGTTATACTGAAGTTGTCTATATGATGAGAATAAGAATCAGATGGCATTTAAGCATAACCTTCATGAGAATATGAGATCAGATGGCATTTAATTTAACCTTCTTGTATATAGGCAAATACAGTAATGTTAATGTTTGAATGCTATGCTAACTTGCTAATGCTAGCGATCTAATGCTAGTGCTAATATCTGGTCATTGTTATACTGTAAGTGTCCTCTATGGGAATAAGATCAGATGGCATTTAACATACCTTATGAGAATATGAGATCAGATATTTAATCAACCTTCTTGTATATAGCAAATACAGTAATGTTAATGTCTGAATGCTAATGCTAACTTAATGCTAGGATCTAATGCTAGTGCTAATATCTGGTCATTGTTAAACTGTAAGTGTCCTCTATATGAGAATAAAGATCAGGGCATTTAAGCATAACCTCATGAATATGAGATCAGATGGCTTTTAATAAACCCTTCTTGTATATACAAATACAGTTTAATGTTAATGTTTGAATGCTAAAGCTAACTTGTTTAAAGCTAGCGATCTAATGCTAGTGCAAATCTGGTTTATTGTTATACTGTGTGTCCCCTTTTGATTAGAATAAGAATCAGTGGGATTTACATAACCCTTGCTGAGAATATAGTCAGATGGCATTTAATTTTTCCTTTTGTATATAAAATACAGTAATGTTAATGTTTTAATGCTAATGCTAAACTGCTAATGCTAGTATTTATCTAGTAAATCTGCCATTGTTAAAACTGTAATGTCCTATGATTTAAAAGACATCAGATGGCATTTTTGCATAACCCAAAGAGAATTTTGAGTCAGAGCATTAAATTATCTTGCTTTTAAAACCATTGTTTGTTTTTTTTATTTTTTGGGAACAACAGTTTTTTTAATTGTTTAATGTTTTTGGAAATGCTAAAAAAAAAATTTTTTAAATTGGTAATGCTAGCGAAAA
>CM056197.1:22134714-22160544 GCA_029692085.1 Gymnothorax javanicus | reverse complement strand
CATTGTTATACTTTAAGTGTCCTCTATGATGAGAATAACACATCAGATGGCATTTATGCATAACCCTGCATGAGAATATGAGATCAGATGGCATTTAATCTCATCCATTCTTGTATATAGGCAAATACAGCAATGTTAATGTCTGATTGCCAATGCTAACTTGCTAATGCTAGCGATCTAATGCTAGTGCTAATATCTGCTCATTGTCATACTGTAAGTTTCCTCTATGATGGGAATATGAGATCAGATGGCATTTCAGCATAACCCTTCATGAGAATATGAGATCAGATGGCATTTAATTAACCCTTCTTGTATATATTCAAATACAGTAATGTTCATGTTTGATTGCTAATGCTAACTTGCTAATGCTAGCGATCTAATGCTAGTGCTAATATCTGGTCATTGTTATACTGTAAGTGTCCTTTATGATGAGAATAAGAGATCAGATGGCATTTAAACATATCTCTTCATGAGAATATGAGATCAGATGGAATTTAATTAACCCTTCTTGTATATATTCAAATACAGTAATGTTAATGTTTGATTGCTAATGATAACTTGCTAATGCTAGCGATCTAATGCTAGTGCTAATATCTGGTCATTGTTTTAATGTAAGTGTCCTTTATGATGAGAATAAGAGATCAGATGGCATTTAAGCATAATCCTTCATGAGAATATGAGATCAGATGGCTCTTAATCAACCCTTCTTGTACATAGGCAAATACAGTAATCTTAATGTTTGAAAGCTAATGCTAACTTGCTAATGCTAGCGATCTAATGCTAGTGCTAATATCTGTTCATTGTTATACTTTAAGTGTACTCTATGATGAGAATAAGAGATCAGATGGCATTTAAACATATCTCTTCATGAGAGTATGAGATCAGATGGCATTCAATCTTATCCATTCTTGTATATAGGGAAATACAGTAATGTTAATGTCTGAATGCTAATGCTAACTTTTAATGCTAGCGATCTAATGCTAGTGCTAATATGTGGTCATTGTTAAACTGTAAGTGTCCTCTATGATGAGAATAAGACATCAGATGGCATTTATCCATAACCCTGCATGAGAATATGAGATCAGATAGCATTTAATTAATCCTTCTTGTATATATTCAAATACAGTAATGTTAATGTTGGATTGCTAATGCTAACTTGCTAATGCTAGCGATCTAATGCTAGTGCTAATATCTGGTCATTTATATACTGTAAGTGTCCTTTATGATGAGAATAAGACATCAGATGCCATTTAAGCATAACCCTGCATGAGAATATGAGATCAGATGGCATTAAAGCTTATCCATTCTTGTATATAGGCAAATCCAGTAATGTTAATGTTTGAATGCTAATGCTCACTTGCTAATGCTAGCAATCTAATGCTAGTGCTAATATCTAGTCATTGTTATACTGTACGTGTACTCTATGATGAGAATATGAGATCAGATGGCAATAAAAATTAACCCAACTTGTATATATTCAAATACAGTAATGTTAATGTCTGAATGCTAATGCTAACTAGCGATCAAATGCTAGTGCTAATATCTGGTCATTGTTAAACTTTAAGTGTCCTCAATGATGAGAATAAGAGTTCAGATGGCATTAAAACATATCTCTTCATGAGAATATGAGATCAGATGGCATTCAATCTAATCCATTCTTGTATACAGGCAAATACAGTAATGTTAATGTCTGAATGCTAATGCTAACTAGCGATCTAATGCTAGTGCTAATATCTGGTCATTGTTAAACTGTAAGTGTCCTCTATGATGAGAATAAGAGATCAGATGGCATTTAAACATATCTCTTCATGAGAGTATGAGTTCAGATGGCATTCAATCTTATCCATTCTTGTATATAGGCAAATACAGTAATGTTAATGTCTGAATGCTAATGCTAACTTGCTAATGCTAGCGATCTAATGCTAGTGCTAATATCTGCTCATTGTCATACTGTAAGTGTCCTCTCTGATGGGAATATGAGATCAGATGGCATTTAAGCATAAACCTTCATGAGTATATGAGATCTGATGGCATTTAAACATAACTCTTCATGGGAGTATAAGATCAGATGGCATTTAATCTTATCCATTCTTGTATATAGGCAAATACAGTAATGTTAATGTCTGAATGCTAATGCTAACTAGCGATCCAATGCTAGTGCTAATATCTTGTCATTGTTAAACTGTAAGTGTCCTCTATGATGAGAATAAGAGATCAGATGGCATTTAAACATATCTCTTCATGAGAATATGAGATCAGATGGCATTCAATCTTATCCATTCTTGTATATAGGCAAATACAGTAATGTTAATGTCTGAATGCTAATGCTAACTAGCGATCTAATGCTAGTGCTAATATCTGGTCATTGTTAAACTGTAAGTGTCCTCTATGATGAGAATAAGACATCAGATGGCATTTATCCATAACCCTGCATGAGAATATGAGATCAGATGGCATTTAATTAATCCTTCTTGTATATATTCAAATACAGTAATGTTAATGTTGGATTGCTAATGCTAACTTGCTAATGCTAGCGATCTAATGCTAGTGCTAATATCTGGTCATTGTTATACTGTAAGTGTCCTTTATGATGAGAATAAGACATCAGATGCCATTTAAGCATAACCCTGCATGAGAATATGAGATCAGATGGCATTAAAGCTTATCCATTCTTGTATATAGGCAAATCCAGTAATGTTAATGTTTGAATGCTAATTCTCACTTGCTAATGCTAGCAATCTAATGCTAGTGCTAATATCTAGTCATTGTTATACTGTACGTGTACTCTATGATGAGAATATGAGATCAGATGGCAATAAAGATTAACCCAACTTGTATATATTCAAATACAGTAATGTTAATGTCTGAATGCTAATGCTAACTAGCGATCTAATGCTAGTGCTAATATCTGGTCATTGTTAAACTTTAAGTGTCCTCAATGATGAGAATAAGAGATCAGATGGCATTAAAACATATCTCTTCATGAGAATATGAGATCAGATGGCATTCAATCTAATCCATTCTTGTATACAGGCAAATACAGTAATGTTAATGTCTGAATGCTAATGCTAACTAGCGATCTAATGCTAGTGCTAATATCTGGTCATTGTTAAACTGTAAGTGTCCTCTATGATGAGAATAAGAGATCAGATGGCATTTAAACATATCTCTTCATGAGATTATGAGTTCAGATGGCATTCAATCTTATCCATTCTTGTATATAGGCAAATACAGTAATGTTAATGTCTGAATGCTAATGCTAACTTGCTAATGCTAGCGATCTAATGCTAGTGCTAATATCTGCTCATTGTCATACTGTAAGTGTCCTCTCTGATGGGAATATGAGATCAGATGGCATTTAAGCATAAAAATTCATGAGTATATGAGATCTGATGGCATTTAAACATAACTCTTCATGAGAGTATAAGATCAGATGGCATTTAATCTTATCCATTCTTGTATATAGGCAAATACAGTAATGTTAATGTCTGAATGCTAATGCTAACTAGCGATCCAATGCTAGTGCTAATATCTTGTCATTGTTAAACTGTTAGTGTCCTCTATGATGAGAATAAGAGATCAGATGGCATTTAAACATATCTCTTCATGAGAATATGAGATCAGATGGCATTCAATCTTATCCATTCTTGTATATAGGCAAATACAGTAATGTTAATGTTTGAATGCTAATGCTAACTAGCGATCTAATGCTAGTGCTAATATCTGGTCATTGTTAAACTGTAAGTGTCCTCTATGATGAGAATAAGAGATCAGATGGCATTTAAACATTTCTCTTAATGAGAATATGAGATCAGATGGCATTCAATCTTATCCATTCTTGTATGTGGGCAAATACAGTAATGTTAATGTCTGAATGCTAATGCTAACTAGCGATCTAATGCTAGTGCTAATATCTGGTCATTGTTAAACTGTAAGTGTCCTCTATGATGAGAATAAGAGATCAGATGGCATTTAAACATATCTCTTCATGAGAGTATGAGTTCAGATGGCATTCAATCTTATCCATTCTTGTATATAGGCAAATACAGTAATGTTAATGTCTGAATGCTAATGCTAACTTGCTAATGCTAGCGATCTAATGCTAGTGCTAATATCTGCTCATTGTCATACTGTAAGTGTCCTCTCTGATGGAATTATGAGATCAGATGGCATTTAAGCATAAACCTTCATGAGTATATGAGATCTGATGGCATTTAAACATAACTCTTCATGAGAGTATAAGATCAGATGGCATTTAATCTTATCCATTCTTGTATATAGGCAAATACAGTAATGTTAATGTCTGAATGCTAATGCTAACTAGCGATCCAATGCTAGTGCTAATATCTTGTCATTGTTAAACTGTAAGTGTCCTCTATGATGAGAATAAGAGATCAGATGGCATTTAAACATATCTCTTCATGAGAATATGAGATCAGATGGCATTCAATCTTATCCATTCTTGTATATAGGCAAATACAGTAATGTTAATGTCTGAATGCTAATGCTAACTAGCGATCTAATGCTAGTGCTAATATCTGGTCATTGTTAAACTGTAAGTGTCCTCTATGATGAGAATAAGAGATCAGATGGCATTTAAACATTTCTCTTAATGAGAATATGAGATCAAATGGCATTCAATCTTATCCTTTCTTGTATGTGGGCAAATACAGTAATGTTAATGTCTGAATGCTAATGCTAACTAGCGATCTAATGCTAGTGCTAATATCTGGTCATTGTTAAACTGTAAGTGTCCTCTATGATGAGAATAAGAGATCAGATGGCATTTAAACATATCTCTTCATGAGAGTATGAGTTCAGATGGCATTCAATCTTATCCATTCTTGTATATAGGCAAATACAGTAATGTTAATGTCTGAATGCTAATGCTAACTTGCTAATGCTAGCGATCTAATGCTAGTGCTAATATCTGCTCATTGTCATACTGTAAGTGTCCTCTCTGATGGGAATATGAGATCAGATGGCATTTAAGCATAAACCTTCATGAGTATATGAGATCTGATGGCATTTAAACATAACTCTTCATGAGAGTATAAGATCAGATGGCATTTAATCTTATCCATTCTTGTATATAGGCAAATACAGTAATGTTAATGTCTGAATGCTAATGCTAACTAGCGATCCAATGCTAGTGCTAATATCTTGTCATTGTTAAACTGTAAGTGTCCTCTATGATGAGAATAAGAGATCAGATGGCATTTAAACATATCTCTTCATGAGAATATGAGATCAGATGGCATTCAATCTTATCCATTCTTGTATATAGGCAAATACAGTAATGTTAATGTCTGAATGCTAATGCTAACTAGCGATCTAATGCTAGTGCTAATATCTGGTCATTGTTAAACTGTAAGTGTCCTCTATGATGAGAATAAGACATCAGATGGCATTTATCCATAACCCTGCATGAGAATATGAGATCAGATGGCATTTAATTAATCCTTCTTGTATATATTCAAATACAGTAATGTTAATGTTGGATTGCTAATGCTAACTTGCTAATGCTAGCGATCTAATGCTAGTGCTAATATCTGGTCATTGTTATACTGTAAGTGTCCTTTATGATGAGAATAAGACATCAGATGCCATTTAAGCATAACCCTGCATGAGAATATGAGATCAGATGGCATTAAAGCTTATCCATTCTTGTATATAGGCAAATCCAGTAATGTTAATGTTTGAATGCTAATGCTCACTTGCTAATGCTAGCAATCTAATGCTAGTGCTAATATCTAGTCATTGTTATACTGTACGTGTACTCTATGATGAGAATATGAGATCAGATGGCAATAAAGATTAACCCAACTTGTATATATTCAAATACAGTAATGTTAATGTCTGAATGCTAATGCTAACTAGCGATCTAATGCTAGTGCTAATATCTGGTCATTGTTAAACTTTAAGTGTCCTCAATGATGAGAATAAGAGATCAGATGGCATTAAAACATATCTCTTCATGAGAATATGAGATCAGATGGCATTCAATCTAATCCATTCTTGTATACAGGCAAATACAGTAATGTTAATGTCTGAATGCTAATGCTAACTAGCGATCTAATGCTAGTGCTAATATCTGGTCATTGTTAAACTGTAAGTGTCCTCTATGATGAGAATAAGAGATCAGATGGCATTTAAACATATCTCTTCATGAGAGTATGAGTTCAGATGGCATTCAATCTTATCCATTCTTGTATATAGGCAAATACAGTAATGTTAATGTCTGAATGCTAATGCTAACTTGCTAATGCTAGCGATCTAATGCTAGTGCTAATATCTGCTCATTGTCATACTGTAAGTGTCCTCTCTGATGGGAATATGAGATCAGATGGCATTTATGAGATCTGATGGCATTTAAAACATAACTCTTCATGAGAGTATAAGATCAGATGGCATTTAATCTTATCCATTCTTGTATATAGGCAAATGAGTAATGTGATGGAATGCTAATGCTAACTAGCGATCCAATGCTAGTGCTAATATCTTCATTGTTAAACTGTAAGTGTCCTCTATGATGAGAATAAGAGATCAGATGGCATTTAAACATATCTCTTCATGAGAATATGAGATCAGATGGCATTCAATCTTATCCATTCTGTATATAGGCAAATACAGTAATGTTAATGTCTGAATGCTAATGCTAACTAGCGATCTAATGCTAGTGCTAATATCTTGTCATTGTTAAACTGTAAGTGTCCTCTATGATGAGAATAAGAGATCAGATGGCATTTAAACATATCTCTTCATGAGAATATGAGATCAGATGGCATTCAATCTTATCCATTCTTGTATATAGGCAAATACAGTAATGTTAATGTCTGAATGCTAATGCTAACTAATATCGATCTAATGCTAGTGCTAATATCTGATGTCATTGTTAAACTGTAAGTGTCCTGGCTATGATGAGAATAAGAGATCAGATGGCATTTAAACATTTCTCTTAATGAGAAAATGAGATCAATGTTGCATTCTGATGCAATGATTTGCAATCTGTCTTATCATTCTAGTCTTGTTAAACTATGTTTAAACATGAGAGAAATATGGCATTTAAAAACATATCTAATGTTTAATATAGGCTACAATGTTAATGTCTAATGCTAATGCTAACTAGCGATCTAATGCTAGTGCTAATATCTGGTCATTGTTAAACTGTAAGTGTCCTCTATGATGAGAATAAGAGATCAGATGGCATTTAAACATATCTCTTCATGAGAATATGAAGAGATCAGATGGCATTCAATCTTTTCCATTCTTGTATATAGGCAAATACAGTAATGTTAATGTCTTTAATGCTAACTAGCGATCTAACTTGCTAATGCTATCTGGTCATTGTCTAATGCTAGTGCTAATATCTGCCATTGTCAATGGCTGTAAAACATATCTCTTCATGAGAATATGAGTTCAGATGGCATTTAATCATATCCCTTCTTGTATATATGAGAATCTGCTGGCTATTAAAAGCTAATGCTATAACTCTTGCTAGTGCTAATATCTGCTCATTGTCATACAGTATGTCATTTGATAAATATGAGATCAGATGGCATTTATTTAATTCATGAGTATATGAGATCTGATGGCATTTAAGCATAACTCTTCATGAGAGTATAAGATCAGATGGCATTTAATCTTATCCATTCTTGCTAATAGCTAAATACAGTAATCTAATGTCTGAATGCTAATGCTAACTAGCGATCCAATGCTAGTGCTAATATCTTGTCTTGTAAACTGTTCTCTCTGATGAGAATAAGAGATCAGATGGCATTTAAACATATCTCTTCATGAGAATATGAGATCAGATGGCATTCAATCTTATCCATTCTTGTATATAGGCAAATACAGTAATGTTAATGTCTGAATGCTAATGCTAACTAGCGATCTAATGCTAGTGCTAATATCTGGTCATTGTTAAACTGTAAGTGTCCTCTATGATGAGAATAAGATTTCAGATGGCATTTATCCATAACCCTGC
This sequence comes from Gymnothorax javanicus, assembly GCA_029692085.1. NCBI lineage: Eukaryota > Metazoa > Chordata > Actinopteri > Anguilliformes > Muraenidae > Gymnothorax > Gymnothorax javanicus. The sequence goes on along the minus strand of CM056197.1, from coordinate 22,152,557 downwards.
ATGAGAATATGAGATCAGATGGCATTTAATTAATCCTTCTTGTATATATTCAAATACAGTAATGTTAATGTTGGATTGCTAATGCTAACTTGCTAATGCTAGCGATCTAATGCTAGTGCTAATATCTGGTCATTGTTATACTGTAAGTGTCCTTTATGATGAGAATAAGACATCAGATGCCATTTAAGCATAACCCTGCATGAGAATATGAGATCAGATGGCATTAAAAACTTATCCATTCTTGTATATAGGCAAATCCAGTAATGTTAATGTTTGAATGCTAATGCTCACTTGCTAATGCTAGCAATCTAATGCTAGTGCTAATATCTAGTCATTGTTATACTGTACGTGTACTCTATGATGAGAATATGAGATCAGATGGCAATAAAGATTAACCCAACTTGTATATATTCAAAAACAGTAATGTTAATGTTCTGAATGCTAATGCTAACTAGCGATCTAATGCTAGTGCTAATATCTGGTCATTGTTAAACTTTAAGTGTCCTCAATGATGAGAATAAGAGATCAGATGGCATTAAAACATATCTCTTCATGAGAATATGAGATCAGATGGCATTCAATCTAATCCATTCTTGTATACAGGCAAATACAGTAATGTTAATGTCTGAATGCTAATGCTAACTAGCGATCTAATGCTAGTGCTAATATCTGGTCATTGTTAAACTGTAAGTGTCCTCTATGATGAGAATAAGAGATCAGATGGCATTTAAACATATCTCTTCATGAGAGTATGAGTTCAGATGGCATTCAATCTTATCCATTCTTGTATATAGGCAAATACAGTAATGTTAATGTCTGAATGCTAATGCTAACTTGCTAATGCTAGCGATCTAATGCTAGTGCTAATATCTGCTCATTGTCATACTGTAAGTGTCCTCTCTGATGGGAATATGAGATCAGATGGCATTTAAGCATAAACCTTCATGAGTATATGAGATCTGATGGCATTTAAACATAACTCTTCATGAGAGTATAAGATCAGATGGCATTTAATCTTATCCATTCTTGTATATAGGCAAATACAGTAATGTTAATGTCTGAATGCTAATGCTAACTAGCGATCCAATGCTAGTGCTAATATCTTGTCATTGTTAAACTGTAAGTGTCTCTATGATGAGAATAAGAGATCAGATGGCATTTAAAATATCTCTTCATGAGAATATGAGATCAGATGGCATTCAATCTTATCCATTCTTGTATATAGGCAAAATACAGTAATGTTAATGTCTGAATGCTAATGCTAACTAGCGATCTAATGCTAGTGCTAATATCTGGTCATTGTTAAACTGTAAGTGTCCTCTATGATGAGAATAAGACATCAGATGGCATTTAAGCATAACCCTGCATGAGAATATGAGATCAGATGGCATTTAATTATCCCTTTCTTGTATATATTCAAATACAGTAATGTTAATGTTGGAATGCTAATGCTAACTTGCTAATGCTAGCGATCTAATGCTAGTGCTAATATCTGGTCATTGTTAAACTGTAAGTGTCCTTTATGATGAGAATAAGACATCAGATGCCATTTAAACATAACCCTGCATGAGAATATGAGATCAGATGGCATTAAATCTTTTCCATTCTTGTATATAGGCAAAATCCAGTAATGTTAATGTTTGAATGCTAATGCTCACTTTCTAATGCTAGCAATCTAATGCTAGTGCTAATATCTGCTCATTGTTATACTGTAAGTGTGGGAATCTATGATGGCATTTCATAAGAGTATATGAGATCATTTGGCATAACCCTCAAGATTAGATCAGATGGCATTTAATATATATTCAAATACAGTAATGTTAATGTCTGAATGCTAATGCTAACTAGCGATCTAATGCTAGTGCTAATATCTGGTCATTGTTAAACTTTAAGTGTCCTCAATGATGAGAATAAGAGATCCAGATGGCATTAAAACATATCTCTTCATGAGAATATGAGATCAGATGGCATTCAAAAATCCATTCTTGTATACAGGCAAATACAGTAATGTTAATGTCTGAATGCTAATGCTAACTAATGCGATCTAATGCTAGTGCTAATATCTGGTCATTGTTAAACTGTAAGTGTCCTCTATGATGAGAATAAGACATCAGATGGCATTTATCCATAACTCTTCATGAGAATATGAGTTCAGATGGCATTTAATCTCATCCATTCTTGTATATAGCAAATACAGTAATGTTAATGTCTGAATGCTAATGCTAACTTGCTAATGCTAGCGATCTAATGCTAGTGCTAATATCTGTCTCATTGTCATACTGTAAACCTTCATGTGTCCTCTCTGATCAGGGAATATGAGATCAGATGGCATTTAAGCATAAACCTTCATGAGATATGAGATCAGATGGCATTTAAACATAACTCTTCATGAGATATATTCAGATGGCATTTAATCTTATCCATTCTTGTATATAGACAGTAATGTTAATGTCTGAATGCTAATGCTAACTAGCGATTTAATGCTAGTGCTAATATCTGGTCATTGTTAAACTGTAAGTGTCCTCTATGATGAGAATAAGAGATCAGATGGCATTTAAACATTTCTCTTAATGAGAATATGAGATCAGATGGCATTCAATCTTATCCTTTCTTGTATGTGGGCAAATACAGTAATGTTAATGTCTGAATGCTAATGCTAACTAGCGATCTAATGCTAGTGCTAATATCTGGTCATTGTTAAACTGTAAGTGTCCTCTATGATGAGAATAAGAGATCAGATGGCATTTAAACATATCTCTTCATGAGAGTATGAGATCAGATGGCATTCAATCTTTTCCATTCTTGTATATAGGCAAATACAATAATGTTAATGTCTGAATGCTAATGCTAACTTGCTAATGCTAGCGATCTAATGCTAGTGCTAATATCTGGTCATTGTTAAACTGTAAGTGTCCTCTATGGATGAGAATAAGACATCAGATGGCATTTAAGCATAACCCTTCATGAGAGTATGAGATCAGATGGCATTAAAGCTTATCCATTCTTGTATATAGGCAAAATACAGTAATGTTAATGTTTAATGCTAAAGCTAACTTGCTAATGCTAGCGATCTAATGCTAGTGCTAATATCTGCTCAATGTTATCCTGTAAGTGTCCTCTCTGATGGGAATATGAGATCAGATGGCATTTAAGCATAAACCTTCATGAGAATATGAGATCAGATGGCATTAAAACATAATCCATTCTTGTATTTAGGCAAATACAGTAATCTTAATTCTTGTTTGAATGCTAATGCTGAATTGCTAATGCTAACTAGCGATCTAATGCTAGTGCTAATATCTTTGTCATTGTTAAACTGTAAGTGTCTCTATGATGAGAATAAGACATCAGATGGCATTTAAACATATCCTTAATGAGAATATGAGATCAGATGGCATTTAATCTCATCCATTCTTGTATATAGGGCAAATACAGTAATGTTAATGTCTGAATGCTAATGCTAACTAGCGATCTAATGCTAGTGCTAATATCTGGTCATTGTTAAACTGTAAGTGTCCTCTATGATGAGAATAAGAGATCAGATGGCATTTCCATAACCCTTCATGAGAATATGAGATCAGATGGCATTTAATTAATCCTTCTTGTATATATTCAAATACAGTAATGTTAATGTTTGATTGCTAATGCTAACTTGCTAATACTAGCGATCTAATGCTAGTGCTAATATCTGGTCATTGTTATACTGTAAGTGTCCTTTATGATGAGAATAAGACATCAGATGCCATTTAAGCATAACCCTTCATGAGTATATGAGATCAGATGGCATTTAAACATAACTTATGAGAGTATAAGATCCATTTAATCTTATCCATTCTGAAGCAAATACAGTAATGTTAATGTTTTGAATGCTAATTCTCACTTGCTAACTAAGAAATCTAATGCTAGTGCTAATATCTTGTCATTGTTAAACTGTAAGTGTACTCTATGATGAGAATAAGAGATCAGATGGCATTTAAACAAGGAATATGAGATCGATGGCATTCAATCTTCCATTCTGTATATCAAATACAGTAATGTTAATGTCTGAATGCTAATGCTAACTAGCGATCTAATGCTAGTGCTAATATCTGGTCATTGTTAAAACTTTAAGTGTCCTCAATGATTTATAGTAAAAGAGATCAGATGGCATTTAAACATTTCTTTATGAGAATATGAGATCAATGGCATTCAATCCCAAATCCTTTCTTGTATACAGGCAAATACAGTAATGTTAATGTCTGAATGCTAATGCTAACTAGCGATCTAATGCTAGTGCTAATATCTGGTCATTGTTAAACTGTAAGTGTCCTCTATGATGAGAATAAGAGATCAGATGGCATTTAAACATATCTCTTTCATGAGAGTATGAGTTCAGATGGCATTCAATCTTATCCATTCTTGTATATAGGCAAATACAGTAATGTTAATGTCTGAATGCTAATGCTAACTTGCTAATGCTAGCGATCTAATGCTAGTGCTAATATCTGCTCATTGTCATACTGTAAGTGTCTCTCTGGATGGGAATATGAGATCAGATGGCATTTAAGCATAAACCTTCATGAGTATATGAGATCTGATGGCATTTAAACATAACTCTTCTTCATGAGTATAAGATCAGATGGCATTTAATCTTATCCATTCTTGTATATAGGCAAATACAGTAATGTTAATGTCTGAATGCTAATGCTAAATCTAGCGATTTAATGCTAGTGCTAATATCTTGTCATTGTTAAACTGTAAGGCCCCTCTGATGAGAATAAGAGAGATCAGATGGCATTTAAACATATCTTCATGAGAATATGAGATCAGATGGCATTCAATCTTATCCATTCTGTATATAGGCAAGCCAGTAATGTTAATTTCTGAATGCTAATGCTAACTAGCGATCTAATGCTGGTGCTAATATCTGGTCATTGTTAAACTGTAAGTGTCCTCTACAGATGAGAATAAGACATCAGATGGCATTTATCCATAACCCTGCATGAGAATATATCAGATGGCATTCAATTTATCCTTTCTTGTATATATTCAAATACAGTAATGTTAATGTTGGATTGAATGCTAACTTGTAATGCTAGCGACCTAATGCTAGTGCTAATATCTGGTCATTGTTAAACTGTAAGTGTCTCTATGATGAGAATAAGACATCAGATGCCATTTAAACATAACCCTGCATGAGAATATGAGATCAGATGGCTAAAGCTTATCCATTCTGTATATAGCAAATCCAGTAATGTTAATGTTGGTCTGTTAATGTCACTTGCTAATGCTAGCAATCTAATGCTAGTGCTAATATCTAGTCATTGTTATACTGTAAATGTCTCTCTGATGGGATGATGAGAATATGAGATAAGATGGCAATGAAGATTAACCCAACTTGTATATATTCAAATACAGTCTTGTTAAAATAAAATACAATGAATGCTAATTTAATGCTAACTAGCGCATCAATGCTAGTGCTAATATCTGGTCATTGTTAAATGTAAGTGTCCTCTGCCATGAGAATAAGAGATCCAGATGGCATTTAAAACATATCTCTTCATGAGAATATGAGATCAGATGGCATTTCAATCTTATCCATTTCTTGTATATAATGAAATACAGTAATGTTAATGTCTGAATGTTAATGCTAACTAGCGATCTAATGCTAGTGCTAATATCTGGTCATTGTTAACCGTAAGTGTCCCTATGATGAGAATAAGAGATCAGATGGCATTTAAAATTTCTCTTCATGAGAGTATGAGATCAAATGGCATTCAATCTTATCCATTTGTATATATAGGCAAATACGAGTAATGTCTGAATGCTAATGCTAACTTTTCTTTAGTCTAAGTGCTAATATCTGCTAATTGTCATTGTAATTTCTCTGGATGGGGAATATTGATGGCATTTATGATAAACCTTCATGAGTATAAGGAGGATCTGATGGCATTTAACATAACTCTTCATGAGAGTATAAGTTTCGATGGCATTTAATCTTATCCATTCTTTGTATAGGCAAAATACAGTAATGTTACCCAGTCTGAATGCTAATGCTAACTAGCGATCCAATGCTAGTGCTAATATCTTGTCATTTGTCAAAACTGTGTGTCCTCTATGATGGGAATAAGAGATCAGAAGGCATTTAAACATAAACCTTCATGAGAATATGAGATCAGATGGCATTTAATCTATCCATTCTTGTATATAGGCAAATACAGTAATGTTAATGTCTGCTTTAATGTAAACTAGCTTATCCCAATGCTAGTGCTAATATCTTGTCATTGTTAAACCGTAAGTGTCCTCTGATGATGAATAAGAGATCGATGGCTTTTAACTATCTCTTCATGAGTAATATGAGATCAGATGGCATTAATCTTTTCCATTCTTGTATATAGCAAATACAGTAATCTTAATGTTATGCTAATGCTAACTTCTAATGCTAGCGATCTAATGCTAGTGCTATATCTGTCATTGTTAACTGTAGTGTCCTCTATATGAGAATAAGACATCAGATGGCATTTAAGCATAACCCTCATGAGAATATGAGATCAGATGGCATTAAATTATCCATTCTTGTATATAGGCAAATACAGTAATGTTAATGTTTGATTGCTAATGCTAACTTGCTAATGCTAGCGATCTAATGCTAGTGCTAATATCTGGTCATTGTTATACTGTAAGTGTCCTTATGATGAGAATAAGAATCAGATGCATTTAAGCATAACCTCATGAGAATATGAGATCAGATGGCATAAACTTATCCATTCTGTATATAGGCAAATCAGTAATGTTAATGTTTGAATGTAATGCTACTGCAATCAGCATCTAATGCTAGTGCTAATATCTGTCATTGTTAAACTGTAATGTCTCATGATGAGAATAGAATCAGATGGCATTTAAACATACTTCATGAGATATGAGATCAGATGGTTAATCTTATCCATTCTTGTATATAGCAAATACAGTAATGTTAATGTTGAATGCTAATGCTAATTGCTAATCAGCGATCTAATGCTAGTGCTAATATCTGTCATTGTTATACTGTAAGTGTCCTCTATGATGAGAATAAGATATCAGATGGCATTTAAACCTCATGAGATATGAGATCAGATGGCTTTAATACTTTTATCAAATAAAATGTTATGTTTGATCTAATGTAACTAATGTAGCGATCTAATGCTAGTCTAATATCTGGTCATTGTTATACTGATTCTATGATGGAATAGATCAGATGGCATTTAAGCATAACCTTCATGAAATATGAATCAGATGGCTTATACTATTAGCAAATACAGAATGTAATTTGAATCTAATGCTAACTCTATGCTAGATCTAATGCAGTCTAAATCTTATTGTATACAAGTTTTAAGAATAAATCGATGCAATAAAAATTTATATATAAAAAGATTTCATTTTGAAGCTAATCAATTGTGATCTATGTGTTAATATTGGTTGTTATTAGTTCCATGATGAGAATAAGATCAGATGTTACCTTCAGAGATATGAGATCAGATGTTTAACACCTTTATAAGCAATATATAGTTTAATCTAATGCTAATGCTAACTAGCATCTAATGCTAGTGCTAATATCTGTCATTAATTAGGTCTATGAGAAATAGATCAGATGGATACAACTTTAGAATATGAGATCAGATGCTTAATACTTCTGTATATACAAATACAGTAATGTTAATGTTGAATGCTAATGCTAATTTGCATCTAATGCTAGGCTAATATTCATTTAACGTAAGTGTCCTTTGATGAGAAAAGAATCAGATGGCATTTCATAACTCAAATGAAATGTAATCAATCTGTATATAGCAAATCATATGTTGTTGAAGCAATCTAATTAGGTTATGTATGCTAATGTCATTGTTAATGTATTTCTAGTGAATAATCATCATTTACTACCTCATGAGAATATGAATCGATGGCATTAATTACCATCTTGTATATATCAAATACAGTAATGTTAATGTCTGATGCTAATGCTAATGCTAAGCGATCTAATGCTAGTGTAATATCTGGTCATTGTTAACTAAGTGTCTCTATGATGAGAATAAGAGATCAGATGGCATTTAAACATACTCTTCATGATATGAGATGATGCATAATCTTTATTTTGTATATAAATCATAATGTTAATTCTGCTAATGCTACTAGCGATCTAATGCTAGTGCTAATATCTGGTCATTGTTAACTGTAAGTGTCCTCATGATGAGAATAAGAGATCAGATGGCATTTAAACATACCTTCATGAGAATATGAGATCAGATGGCTTAATTATCCTTCTTGTATATAGGCAAATACAGTAATGTTAATGTTGAATGCTAAATTAACTAGCGATCTAATGCTAGTGCTAATATCTGTCATTGTTAACTGTAAGTGTCCTCTATGATGAGAATAAGATCAGATGGCATTTAACATAACCCTTCATGAGAATATGAGATCAGATGGCATTTAATCTAATCATTCTTGATATAGGCAAATACAGTAATGTTAATGTTGAATGCTAATGCTAACTAGCGCATCTAATGCTAGTGCTAATATCTGGTCATTGTTAAACTGTAGTGTCCTCATGATGAGAATAAGAGATCAGATGGCATTTAAGCATAACCTTCATGAGAATATGAGATCAGATGGCATTAACTTATCCATTCTGTATATAGCAAATACAGTAATGTTAATGTTGAATGCTAATGCTAACTTCTAATGCTAGCGATCTATCTAGTGCTAATATCTGCTCATTGTATACTGTAAGTGTCCTCTATATGGAATAAGAATCAGATGGCATTTAAGCATAACCTTCATGAGAATATGAGATCAGATGGCATTAAGCTATCCATTCTTGTATTAGGCAAATACAGTAATGTTAATGTCTAATGCTAATGCTAATCTAACTAGCATCTAATGCTAGTGCTAATATCTGGTCATTGTATACTGTAAGTGTCCTCTATGATGGAATAAGAGATCAGATGGCATTTAACATAACTCTTCATGAAATATGAGATCAGATGGCATTAATCTTATCCATTCTTGTATTATGGCAAATACAGTGAATTAAATATGTTGAATTGCAATGCTAACTTGCTAATCTAGCAATCTAATGCTAGTGTGCTAATATCTGTTCATTGTTATACTGTAAGTGTCCTTATGATGAGAATAAGAGATCAGATGGCATTTAGCATAACCCTTCATGAGAATATGAGATCAGATGGCATTAAACTTATCCATTCTTGTATATAGGCAAATACAGTAATGTTAATGTTTGAAGCTAATGCTAACTTGCTAATGCTAGCGATCTAATGGAGTGCTAATATCTGCTCATTGTAATACTGTAAGTGTCCTCTATCATGAGAATAAGACATCAGATGGCATTTAAGCATAACCCTCATGAGAATATGAGATCAGAGGGCATTAAAGCTTATCCATTCTTGTATATAGGCAAATACAGTAATGTTAATGTTTTAATGCTAATGCTTACTTGCTAATGCTTACGATCTAATGCTAGTCCTAATATCTGGTCATTGTTAAACTAGTCAGTAGAATAGATAGATGCTTAAAATACCTTTTGAGTATGATCATGCTTTAACTACATCTGTATGCCTAATGTAATATTAATCTAATGCTAACTAGCGATCAATGCTAGTGCAATATCTGGTCATTGTTAACTGTAAGTTCCTCTGATGAATAAGAGATCAGATGATTTAACATATCTTCATGAGTATGAATCAGATGGCATTCAATCTTATCCATTCTGTATATAGCAAATCAGTAATGTTAATGTCTAATCTAATGCTAACTTGTAATGCTAGCGATCTAATGCTAGTGCAATATCTGCTCATTGTCATCTTAAGTGTCCTCTATGATGGAATATGAGATCAGATGAGCATTTAAGCATAAACTTCATGATTATATGAGATCTGATGGCATTTAAACATAACTCTTCATGAGAGTATAGATCAGATGGCATTTAAACTTATCTATTCTTGTATATAGGCAAATACAGTAATGTTAATGTCTGAATGCTAATGCTAACTAGCGATCTAATGCTTGTGCTAATATCTGTCATTGTTAAACCGTAAGTGTCCTCTATGTGAGAATAAGAGATCAGATGGCATTTAAACATATCTCTTCATGAGAATATGAGATCAGATGGCATTCAATCTTATCCATTCTGTATATAGGCAAATACATATGTTAATGTCTGAATGCTAATGCTAACTAGGATCTAATGCTAGTGCTAATATTGTCATTGTTAACTGTAAGTGTCTCTATGATGAGAATAAGACATCAGATGGCATTAAACATACCTTTATGAGAATATGAGATCAGATGTCATTCAATCTAATTCTTCTTGTATATAGGCAAATACAGTAATGTTAATGTCTGAATGCTAATGCTAATAGCGATCTAATGCTAGTGCTAATATCTGGTCATTGTTAAACTGTAAGTGTCTCTATGATGAGAATAAGAATCAGATGGCATTTAAACATACCTTCATGAGATATGAGATCAGATGGCATTCAATCTTATCCATTCTTGTATATAGGCAAATACAGTAATGTTAATGTCTGAATGCTAATGCTAACTTTAATGCTAGCGATCTAATGTAGTGCTAATATCAGCTCATTGTCATACTGTAAGTGTCCTCTATGATGGGAATAGAGATCAGATGCATTTAAGCATAACCTTCATGAGAATATGAGATCAGATGTCATTCAATCTAATTTATTCTGTATATAGGCAAATACAGTAATGTTAATGTCTGAATGCTAATGCTAACTAGCGATCTAATGCTAGTGCTAATATCTGGTCATTGTTAAACTGTAAGTGTCTCTATGATGAGAATAAGAGATCAGATGGCATTTAAACATATCCTTCATAAGTATGAGATCAGATGGCATTCAATCTTATCCATTCTTGTATATAGGCAAATACAGTAATGTAATGTTTGATGTAATGCTAACTTTAATGCTAGCTCTAAGTAGTCTAAATCTGTCATTGTATACTGTAAGTGTCCTCTATGATGGAAAGAATCAGATTTAGCATACAAATTGAGTCTATGCTTTAAAACTAACTCTATGAGAATATGAGATCAGATGGCATTTAATCTTATCATTCTTGTATATAGGCAAATACAGTAATGTTAATGTCTGAATGCTAATGCTAATAGCTTAATCTATGCTAATATCTGTCATCTGTTAAACTGTAAGTGTCCTCTATGATGAGAATAAAGATCAGATGGCATTTAAAATTCTCTTCATAGAATATGAGATCAGATGGCATTCAATCTTATCCATTCTTGTATATAGGCAAATACAGTAATGCTCATGTTTGATTGCTAATGCTAACTTGCTAATGCTAGCATCTAATGCTAGTGCTAATATCTGGTCATTGTTATACTGTAAGTGTCCTTTATGATGAGAATAAGAGATCAGATGGCATTTAAGCATAACCCTTCATGAGAATATGAGATCAGATGGCATTAAAACTTATCCATTCTTGTATTGAGGCAAATACAGTAATGTTTATGTTTGAATGCTAATGCTAACTTGCTAATGCTAGCGATCTAATGCGAGTGCTAATATCTGCTCATTGTAATACTGTAAGTGTCCTCTATCATGAGAATAAGACATTAGATGGCATTTAAGCATAACCCTGCATGAGAATATGAGATCAGATGGCATTAAAGCTTATCCATTCTTGTATATAGGCAAATACAGTTATGTTAATGTTTTAATGCTAATGCTTACTTGCTAATGCTAGCTCTAATGCTAGTGCTAATATCTGCTCAATGTTATACTGAAAGTGTACTTCTGATGGAATATGTGATCAGATGGCAATTACATAACCCTGCATGAGATTATGAGATCAGATGCATTAAAGCTTATCCATTCTTGTATATAGGCAAATCCAGTAATGTTAATGTTTGAATGCTAATGCTCATTTGCTAATGCTAGCAATCTAATGCTAGTCCTTATATTTAGTCATTGTTATACTGTACGTGTACTCTATAATGAGAATATGAGATCAGATGGCAATAAAGCTTAACCCTTCTTGTATACAGGCAAATGGAGTAATGTTAATGTCTGATTGCTAATGCTAACTTGCTAATGCTAGCGATCTAATGCTAGTGCTAATATCTGCTTATTGTCATCCTGAAAGTGTCCTCTATGAAGGGAATATGAGGATCAGATGGCATTTAATTAACCCTTCTGTATATATTCAAATACAGTAATGTTAATGTTTGATTGCTAATGCTAACTACTAATGCTAGCGATCTAATGCTAGTGCTAATATCTGGTCATTGTTATACTGTAAGTGTCCTTTGATGAGAATAAGAGATCAGATGGCAAAAAGCATAACCTTCATGAGAATATGAGATCAGATGGCTTTAATAAACCCTTCTTGTATATAGGCAAATACAGTTATGTTAATGTTTGAATGCTAATGTCACTTGCTAATGCTACTGATCTAATGCTAGTGCTAATATCTGTTCATTGTTATACTGTAAGTGTCCTCTATGATAGAATAAGACATCAGATGGCATTTAAGCATAACCCTGCATGAGAATATGAGATCAGATGGCATTTAATGCTATCCATTGTTGTATATAGGCAAATACGTAATGTAATGTTTGAATGCTAATGCTAACTGCTAATGCTAGCATTAATGCTAGTGCTAATATCTGCTCATTGTAATACTGTAAGTGTCCTCTATGATGAGAATAAGAATCAGATGGCATTTAAGCATAACCCTCATGAGATATGAATCAGATGGCATTAAAGCTTATCCATTCTTGTAATAGGCAAATCAGTAATGTTAATGTTTGAATGCTAATGCTACTGCTAAGTGATCTAATGCTAGTGCTAATATCTAGTCATTGTTATACTGTACGTCTCTATGATGAGAATATGAGATCAGATGGCATTTAATTAACCCTTCTGTATATTCAAATAAGTAATGTAATGTTGAATTAATGCTAACTAGCATCTAATGCTAGTGCTAATACTGGTCATTGTAACTGTAATGTCCTCATATGAGAATAAGAATCAGATGGCATTTAACATACCTTCATGAGATATGAGATCAGATGGCATTTAACTATCCATTCTTGTATATAAAATACAGTAATGTAATGTTTGAATGCTAATGTAATCTAGCTAGATCAATGCTAGTGCTAATACTGTCATTAACTGTAAGTGTCCTCTATGATAGAATAAGAATCAGATGGCATTTAACATAACCTCATGAGAATATGATCAGATGCATTACTTATCCATTTGTATATAGGCAAATCGTAATGTAATGTTGAATGCTAATGCTAACTGCTAATCTAAATTAGTGCTATTCTGTCATTGTACTGTAAGTGTCCTCTTAGATCATGAGGAATAATTGAGCATCAGATGAGCATTTTCAATTTACTTGCTATAAAAACCTCTATGTATGTAATTTTGTAATTAATGCTTAAGTTACATTCATATGTCATTGTAATGCTATGAATGAATCAATGCATTAAGCTATCATTTGTATGATCGAATCTGATGAAATGTGATGCTTAACAACTTCTAAATGAGATCGATGCATTAATATCTTCTTGTAATAGCAATGTCTTATGTGAATAGCAATGCATCTAATCGATATATGATCAGTGTAATATCCATTCTTGTAATAGGCAAATAGAATAAATGCATTAATGCATTCTAATGCTAGGTAATGATAAGGCTTTTAAACTTATCCTTTTGATATAGGATCAATGATGTAATCATCTGTTAATGTAATTGAGATGCTACAATCTAATCCTTGTATATGGAATCATGTATTAATCTGAATGTAATGCTCTATATGAATAAGACTAGTGCTTAATACGCTCATGAAATAGTGGTCTATGATGGAATAAAGATCCATTTCATATGTCTTACATGAGGTAATGTATCAATGTTAATGCTAATTCTTAATGCAAATGCTATTAGTCTAATGCTAGTCTAATATTGTCATTGTTAATACTGTGATTCTCTATGATGAATATACTAGCTCATGATGAGCAATTTTAAGCATAACCTTCATGAGAATTGAGATAGGATTAATTAATTTATCCAATTTGATAAGGCATAATCATCATTGTTAATAGTCAAATGCTAATGCTAAGTCTGAATGCTAATGCTAATGCTAGATATCTGTATTTAACTGAAGTGTCTTAAATGAGAATATGAGATCAGATGAAGATCAATGCATAAAATATCTTCTAGAATATGAGATAGAACAGCTTCAATCTTATCCATTCTTATATATACAAGTACATAATGTTAATGTCAATGCTAATCTAACTAGCGATCTAATGCTAGTGCTAATATCTGGTCATTGTTAAACTGTAAGTGTCCTCTATGATGAGAAATAAAGATCAGATGGCATTTACATAAATCTGTCAATGGAATATGAGATCAATGCATTCTAATATACTTCTTGTAATAGGAAATACAGTAATGTTAATGTTGAATGCTAACTTGCTATATGCTAGGATCTAATGCTAGTGCTAATATCTGCTCATTGTCATACTGTAAGTGTCCTCTATGATGAGAATATGAGATCAGATGGCATTTAAGCATAACCCTTCATGAGAATATGAGATCAGATGGCATTAATTAACCCTTCTTGTATATAGCAAATACAGATGTTAATGTTGAATGCTAATGCTAACTTGCTAATGCAGCTATCTAATGCTAGTGCTAATATTGGTCATTGTTATACTGTATGTCCTCTATGATGGAATAGAGATCAGATGGCATTTAAGCATAACCTTGAGTAGAATATGAATCAGATGCATTTAATACAATACAGTTGTTAATGCACTATCAATTACTGATATATCTAATCTGCATTTAACTAATGCCATGTAAATGTTATAGAGGGTTTATGATGAGAATATAGATAGATGGATTAATCTTATCCTTCTGTATATAGCAAACAGAAGTTAATGTCTTTATGACTTAATGTAGCATAAGCAGGTAATGCTTATTGTCATACTGAAAGTGTCCCTAGATGAGAATAGAGATAGATGGCATTTAATTAACTCTTCTGATATATATCAAACATAACTGTTTGTTTAAGAAATAATAAGCTAGTTTGATGCTAATCTAATGCTAGATATCTGCTCATGTTATACTGTAAGTGTCCTTCTATGATTAGAATAAGACATCAGATGGCATTTAGCATAACCCTTCATGAGAATATGAGATCAGATGCATTTATCTACCTTCTGTATAGCAAATACAGTATGTTATGTTTGAATGCTAATCTAACTGTAAGCGATCTAATGCTAGGCTAATATCTGTATTGTTATACTAGTCTATATGGAATAGAGATCAAATGGCATTTACATACTCTATGAATATAGATCAGATGCATTAATCTTATCATTCTGATATGCAATACAGTAATGTTAATGTCTGAATGTATGCTAACTTGTATGCTAGCATCTAATGTATGCTATATCTCAGCTATGAAGTCTCTATGATGGAATATGAGATCAGATGGCATTTACTAACCTTCTGATATGAATCGTATGTTTAAACTAACTTTCAGAGATATGTAGCACGTCATTGTATACTTAATTTCATGATTGAATGATCAGATGGATAGCAAACTCAGAATATGAATCAGATGTTATAACCTTCTTAAGCAACATAGTATGTGAATCAAACAGCACTTAATGCTAGATGCTACAATATCTGGTCATTGTTAACTGTAAGTGTCTCTATGATGAGAATAAGAGATCAGATGGCATTTAAGCATAACCTTCATGAGAATATGAGATCAGATGGCATTTAATATCCTTCAGTATATAGGCAAATACAGTAATGTTGAATGCTAATGCTAATGCTAAGCTAGGATCTAATGTAGTGCTAATATCTGGTCATTGTTAACTGTAAGTGTCCTCTATGATGAGAATAAAATCAGATGCATTTAAGCATACCTTCATGAGAATATGAGATCAATGGCATTATCTTATCCATTCTTGTATATTGCAAATACAGTAATGTTAATGTTTGAATGCTAATGCTAACTTGCTATGCAGCGATCTAATGCTAGTGCTAATATCTGTCATTGTTATACTGTAAGTGTCTCTATGATGAGAATAAGATCAGATGGCATTTAAGCATAACCTTCATGAGATATGAGATCAGATGGCATTAATTATCCATTCTTGTATATAGGCAAATACAGTAATGTTAATGTCTGAATGCTAATGCTAACTTGCTAATGCTAGCGATCTAATGCTAGTGCTAATATCTGCTCATTGTCATACTGAAAGTGTCCTCTATGATGGGAATATGAGATCAGATGGCATTTAAGCATAAACCTTCATGAGAATATGAGATCTGATGGCATTTAAACATAACTCTTCATGAGAATATGAGATCAGATGACATTCAATCTTATCCATTCTGTATATAGGCAAATACAGTAATGTTAATGTTGAATGCTAATGCTAACTAGCATCTAATGCTAGTGTAATATCTGGTCATTGTTAAACTGTAAGTGTCTCTATGATGAGAATAAGAGATCAGATGGCATTTAAACATATCTTTCATGAGAATATGAGATCAAATGGCATTCAATCTATCCATTCTTGATATAGGCAAATACAGAATGTTAATGTCTGAATGCTAATGCTAATTCTATTGCTAGCGATCTAATGCTAGTGCTAATATCTGCTCATTGTCATACTGTAAGTGTCCCTATGATGGAATATGAGATCAGATGGCATTTAAGCATAACCTTCATGAGAATATGAGATCAGATATTTAATTAACCTTCTTGTATATATTCAATACAGTAATGTTAATGTTTGATTGCTAATGCTAACTTGCTAATGCTAGCGATCTAATGCTAGTGCTAATATCGGTCATTTTTTACGGTAAGTGTCCTTTGATGAGAATAAGAGATCAGATGGCATTTAAGCATAACCTTCATGAGAATATGAGATCAGATGGCTTTTAATCAACCCTTCTTGTATATAGGCAAATACAGTAGTGTTAATGTTTGAATGCTAATGCTAACTTGCTAATGCTAGCGATCTAATGCTAGTGCTAATATCTGTTCATTGTTATACTTAAGTGTCCTCTATGATGAGAATAAGACATCAGATGGCATTTATGCATAACCCTGCATGAGAATATGAGATCAGATGGCATTTAATCTTATCCATTCTGTATATAGGCAAATACAGTAATGTTAATGTCTGATTGCTAATGCTAACTTGCTAATGCTAGCGATCTAATGCTAGTGTTAATATCTGCTTATTGTCATACTGAAAGTGTCCTCTATGATGGAATATGAGATCAGATGGCATTTAATTAACCCTTCTTGTATATATTCAAATACAGTAATGTTAATGTTTGATTGCTAATGCTAACTTCTAATGCTAGCGATCTAATGCTAGTGCTAATATCTGCTCATTGTTATACTGTAAGTGTCCTCTATGATTAGAATAAGACATCAGATGGCATTTAAGCATAACCTTCATGAGAATATGAGATCAGATGCCTTTAAATAACCCTTCTTGTATTTAGGCAAATACAGTAATGTTAATGTTTGAATGCTAATGCTAACTTGCTAATGCTAGAGATCTAATGCTAGTGTTAATATCTGCTCATTGTTATACTGTAAGTGTCCTCTATGATTAGAATAAGACATCAGATGGCATTTAAGCATAACCCTTCATGAGAATATGAGATCAGATGGCTTTAATAAACCCTTCTTGTATATAGGCAAATACAGTCATGTTAATGTTTGAATGCTAATGCTAACTTGCTAATGCTAGCAATCTAATGCTAGTGCTAATACTCTGGTCATTG
>CM056197.1:22081868-22134614 GCA_029692085.1 Gymnothorax javanicus | reverse complement strand
TTATTGCCATCAGATCTCATATTCTCATCATAGAGTACACGTACAGTATAACAATGACTAGATATTAGCACTAGCATTAAATCGCTAGCATTAGCAAGTGAGCATTAGCATTCAAACATTAGCATTACTGGATTTGCCTATATACAAGAATGGATAAGCTTTCATGCCATCTGATCTCATATTCTCATGCAGGGTTATGCTTAAATGCCATCTGATGTCTTATTCTCATCATAGAGGACACTTACAGTATTACAATGAGCAGATATTAGCACAAGCATTAGATCGCTAGTTAGCATTAGCATTCAGACATTAACATTACTGTATTTGAATATATACAAGTTGGGTTAATCTTTATTGCCATCAGATCTCATATTCTCATCATAGAGTACACGTACAGTATAACAATGACTAGATATTAGCACTAGCATTAGATTGCTAGCATTAGCAAGTGAGCATTAGCATTCAAACATTAACATTACTGGATTTGCCTATATACAAGAATGGATAAGCTTTTAATGCCATCTGATCTCATATTCTCATGCAGGGTTATGCTTAAATGCCATCTGATGTCTTATTCTCATCATAGAGGACACTTACAGTATTACAATGAGCAGATATTAGCACTAGCATTCGATCGCTAGCATTAGCAAGTTAGCATTAGCATTCAAACATTAACATTACTGTATTTGCCTATATACAAGAAGGGTTGATTAAAAGCCATCTGATCTCATATTCTCTTGAAGGGTTATGCTTAAATGCCATCTGATCTCTTATTCTCATCATAAAGGACACTTACAGTATAACAATGACCAGATATTAGCACTAGCATTAGATCGCTAGCATTAGCAAGTTAGCATTAGCATTCAAACATGAACATTACTTTATTTTAATATATACAAGAAGCGTTAAGCTTTATTGCCATCTGATTTAACATTCTCATTATAGAGTACACTTACAGTATGACAATGAGCAGATATTAGCACTAGCATTAGATCGCTAGCATTAGCAAGTTAGCATTAGCATTCAGACATTAACATTCATGTATTTGCCTAAATACAAGAATGGATAAGCTTTCATGCCATCTGATCTCATATTCTCATGAAGGGTTATGCTTAAATGCCATCTGATCTCTTATTCTCATCATAAAGGACACTTACAGTATAACAATGACCAGATATTAGCACTAGCATTAGATCGCTAGCATTAGCAAGTTAGCATTAGCAATCAAACATGAACATTACTGTATTTGAATATATACAAGAAAGGTTAATTAAAAGCCATCTGATCTCATATTCTCATGCAGGGTTATGCTTAAATGCCATCTGATATCTTATTCTCATGATAGAGGACATTTACAGTATTAGAATGAGCAGATATTAGCACTCGCATTAGATCGCTAGCATTAGCAAGTTAGCATTAGCATTCAAACATTAACATTACTGTATTTGCCTAAATACAAGAATGGATAAGCTTTCATGACATCTGATCTCATATTCTCATGAAGGGTTATGCTTAAATGCCATCTGATCTCTTATTCTCATCATAAAGGACACTTACAGTATAACAATGACCAGATATTAGCACAAGCATTAGATCGCTAGCATTAGCAAGTTAGCATTAGCAATCAAACATGAACATTACTGTATTTGAATATATACGAGAAGGGTTAATTAAATGCCATCTGATCTCATATTCTCATGAAGGTTTATGCTTAAATGCCATCTGATCTCATATTCCCATCATAGAGGACACTTATAGTATGACAATGAGCAGATATTAGCACTAGCATTAGATCGCTAGCATTAAAAGTTAGCATTAGCATTCAGACATTAACATTACTGTATTTCCCTATATACAAGAATGGATAAGATTGAATGCCATCTGATCTCATACTCTCATGAAGAGATATGTTTAAATGCCATCTGATCTCTTATTCTCATCATAGAGGACACTTACAGTTTAACAATGACCAGATATTAGCACTAGCATTAGATCGCTAGTTAGCATTAGCATTCAGACATTAACATTACTGTATTTGCCTGTATACAAGAATGGATAAGATTGAATGCCATCTGATCTCATATTCTCATGAAGAGATATGTTTAAATGCCATCTGATCTCTTATTCTCATCATAGAGGACACTTACAGTTTAACAATGACCAGATATTAGCACTAGCATTAGATCGCTAGTTAGCATTAGCATTCAGACATTAACATTACTGTATTTGCCTATATACAAGAATGGATAAGATTAAATGCCATCTGATCTTATACTCTCATGAAGAGTTATGTTTAAATGCCATCAGATCTCATATACTCATGAAGGTTTATGCTTAAATGACATCTGATCTCATATTCCCATCATAGAGGACACTTACAGTATGACAATGAGCAGATATTAGCACTAGCATTAGATCGCTTGCATTAGCAAGTTAGCATTAGCATTCAGACATTAACATTACTGTATTTGCCTATATACAAGAATGGATAAGATTGAATGCCATCTGATCTCATACTCTCATGAAGAGATATGTTTAAATGCCATCTGATCTCTAATTCTCATCATAGAGGACAGTTACACTTTAACAATGACCAGATATTAGCACTAGCATTAGATCGCTAGCATTAGCAAGTGAGCATTATCATTCAAACATTAACATTACTGGATTTGCCTATATACAAGAATGGATAAGCTTTAATGCCATCTGATCTCATATTCTCATGCAGGGTTATGCTTAAATGCCATCTGATGTCTTATTCTCATCATAAAGGACACTTACAGTATAACAATGACCAGATATTAGCACTAGCATTAGATCGCTAGCATTAGCAAGTTAGCATTAGCAATCAAACATTAACATTACTGTATTTGAATATATACAAGAAGGGTTAATTAAATGACATCTGATCTCATATTCTCATGAAGGGTTATGCTGAAATGCCATCTGATCTCATATTCCCATCATAGAGGACACTTACAGTATGACAATGAGCAGATATTAGCACTAGCATTAGATCGCTAGGATTAGCAAGTTAGCATTAGCAATCAGACATTAACATTACTGTATTTTCCTATATACAAGAATGGATAAGATTAAATGCCATCTGATCTCATATTCTCATTACAGGGTTATGCATAAATGCCATCTGATGTCTTATTCTCATCATAGAGAACACTTAAAGTATAACAATGAACAGATATTAGCACTAGCATTAGATCGCTAGCATTAGCAAGTTAGCATTAGCATTCAAACATTAACATTACTGTATTTGCCTAAATACAAGAATGGATCAGCTTTAATGCCATCTGATCTCATATTCTCATGAAGGGTTATGCTTAAATGCCATCTGATGTCTTATTCTCATCATAGAGGACACTTACAGTATAACAATGAGCAGATATTAGCACTAGCATTAGATCGCTAGCATTAGCAAGTAAGCATTAGCATTAAAACATTAACATTACTGTATTTGCCTATATACAAGAATGGATAAGCTTTAATGCCATCTGATCTCATATTCTCATGCAGGGTTATGCTTAAATGCCATCTGATGTCTTATTCTCATGATAGAGGACACTTACAGTTTAACAATGACCAGATAATAGCACTAGCATTAGATCGCTAGCATTAGAAAGTTAGCATTAGCATTCAGACATTAAGATTATTGTATTTGCCTATATACAAGAATGGAAAAGATTGAATGCCATCTGATCTCATATTCTCATGAAGAGATATGTTTAAATGCCATCTGATCTCTTATTCTCATCATAGAGGACACTTACAGTTTAACAATGACCAGATATTAGCACTAGCATTAGATCGCTAGTTAGCATTAGCATTCAGACATTAACATTACTGTATTTGCCTATATACAAGAAAGGATAAGATTGAATGCCATCTGATCTCATATTCTCATTAAGAGATATGTTTAAATGCCATCTGATCTCTTATTCTCATCATAGAGGACACTTACAGTTTAACAATGACCAGATATTAGCACTAGCATTAGATCGCTAGTTAGCATTAGCATTCAGACATTAACATTACTGTATTTGCCTATATACAAGAATGGATAAGATTGAATGCCATCTGATCTCATATTCTCATGAAGAAATATGTTTAAATGCCATCTGATCTCTTATTCTCATCATAGAGGACACTTACAGTTTAACAATGACAAGATATTAGCACTAGCATTGGACTAGTTAGCATTAGCATTCAGACATTAACATTAGCATTTGCTATATCAAGAATGGATAACATTAAACATTATCTGATATTTGCCTATATCAAGAGTTATAGTTTAAATGCCATCAGATCTCATATTCTCATGAAGGTTTAGCATTTAAATGCCATCTGATCTCATATTCCCATCATAGAGGACACTTACAGTATGACAATGAGCAGATATTAGCACTAGCATTAGATCAATAGCATAGCATTAGAAGCAAGTTAGCATTAGCATTCAGACATTAACATTACTGTATTTGCCTATATACAAGAATGGATTAGATTGAATGCCATCTGATCTCATATTCTCATGAAGAGATATGTTTTAATGCCATCTGATCTCTTATTCTCATCATTGAGGACACTTAAAGTTTAACAATGACCAGATATTAGCACTAGCATTAGATCGCTAGTTAGCATTAGCATTCAGACATTAACATTACTGTATTTGAATATATACAATGGATAAGATTTGCCATCTGGTTAATCTTTATTGCCATCTGATCTCATATTCTCATCATAGAGTACACTTACAGTATAACAATGACCAGATATTAGCACTAGCATTAGATTGCTAGCATTAGCAAGTGAGCATTAGCATTCAAACATTAACATTACTGTATTTGCCTATATACAAGAATGGATAAGCTTTAATGCCATCTGATCTCATATTCTCATGCAGGGTTATGCTTAAATGGCATCTGATGTCTTATTCTCATCATAAAGGACACTTACAGTATAACAATGACCAGATATTAGCACTAGCATTAGATCGCTAGCATTAGCAAGTTAGCATTAGCATTCCAACATTAACATTACTGTATTTGAATATATACAAGAAGGATTAATTAAATGCCATCTGATCTCATATTCTCATGCAGGGTTATGGATAAATGCCATCTGATGTCTTATTCTCATCATAGAGTACACTTAAAGTATAACAATGAACAGATATTAGCACTAGCATTAGATCGCTAGCATTAGCAAGTTAGCATTAGCATTCAAACATTAAGATTACTGTATTTGCCTATATACAAGAAGGGTTGATTAAGAGCCATCTGATCTCATATTCTCATGAAGGATTATGCTTAAATGCCATCTGATCTCTTATTCTCATCATAAAGGACACTTACAGTAAAACAATGACCAGATATTAGCACTAGCATTAGATCGCTAGCATTAGCAAGTTAGCATTAGCAATCAAACATTAACATTACTGTATTTGAATATATACAAGAAGGGTTAATTAAATTCCATCTGATCTCATATTCTCATGAAGAGATATGTTTAAATGCCATCTGATCTCTTATTCTCATCATAAAGGACACTTACAGTATAACAATGACCAGATATTAGCACTAGCATTAGATCGCTAGCATTAGCAAGTTAGCATTAGCATTCAAACATTAACATTACTGTATTTGAATATATACAAGAATGGATAATTAAATGCCATCTGATCTCATATTCTCATGAAGGGTTATGCTGAAATGCCATCTGATCTCTTATTCTCATCATAGAGGACACTTACAGTATAACAATGACCAGATATTAGCACTAGCATTAGATCGCAAGTTAGCATTAGCAAGTTAGCATTAGCATTCAAACATTAACATTACTGTATTTTGCCTATATACAAGAATGGATAATTAAATGCCATCTGATCTCATATTCTCATGAAGGTTTATGCTTAAAAGCCATCTGATCTCTTATTCTCATCATAAAGAACACTTACAGTAAAACAATGGCCAGATATTAGCACTAGCATTAGATCGCTAGCATTAGCAAGTTAGCATTAGCAATCAAACATTAACATTACTGTATTTGAATATATACAAGAAGGGATTATTCAAATGCCATCTGATCTCATATTCTCATGAAGAGATATGTTTAAATGCCATCTGATCTCTTATTCTCATCATAGAGGACACTTACAGTTTAACAATGACCACATATTAGCACTAGCATTAGATCGCTAGCATTAAAAGTTAGCATTAGCATTCAGACATTAACATTACTGTATTTGCCTATATACAAGAATGGATAAGATTGAATGCCATCTGATCTCATATTCTCATGAAGAGATATGTTTAAATGCCATCTGATCTCTTATTCTCATCATAGAGGACACTTACAGTTTAACAATGACCAGATATTAGCACTAGCATTAGAGCTAGTTAGCATTAGCATTCAGACATTAACATTACTGTATTTGCCTATATACAAGAATGGATAAGATTAAATGCCATTTCTTATATCTCATGAATGGTTATGTTTAAATGCCATCTGATCTCATATACTCATGAAGATTTATGCTTAAATGACATCTGATCTCATATTCCCATCATAGAGGACACTTACAGTATGACAATGAGCAGATATTAGCACTAGCATTAGATCGCTAGCATTAGCAAGTTAGCATTAGCATTCAGACATTAACATTACTGTATTTGCCTATATACAAGAATGGATAAGATTAAATGCCATCTGATCTCATATTCTCATGAAGAGATATGTTTAAATGCCATCTGATCTCTAATTCTCATCATAGAGGACACTTACAGTTTAACAATGACCAGATATTAGCACTAGCATTAGATCGCTAGCATTAGCAAGTTAGCATTAGCATTCAAACATTAACATTACTGTATTTGCCTATATACAAGAATGGATAAGTTTTTTAATGCCATCTGATCTCATATTCTCATGAAGGGTTATGCTTAAATGCCATCTGATGTCTTATTCTCATCATAAAGGACACTTACAGTATAACAATGACCAGATATTAGCACTAGCATTAGATCGCTAGCATTAGCAAGTTAGCATTAGCAATCAAACATTAACATTACTGTATTTGAATATATACAAGAAGGGTTAATTAAATGCCATCTGATCTCATATTCTCATGAAGGGTTATGCTTAAATGCCATCTGATCTCATATTCCCATCATAGAGGACACTTACAGTATGACAATGAGCAGATATTAGCACTAGCATTAGATCGCTAGGATTAGCAAGTTAGCATTAGCATTCAGACATTAACATTACTGTATTTGCCTATATACAAGAATGGATAAGATTAAATGCCATCTGATCTCATATTCTCATGAAGGGTTATGTTTAAATGCCATCTGATGTCTTATTCTCATCATAGAGGACACTTACAGTATAACAATGACCAGATATTAGCACTAGCATTAGATCGCTAGCATTAGCAAGTTAGCATTAGCATTCAAACATTAACATTACTGTATTTGCCTATATACAAGAATGGATAAGATTTAATGCCATCTGATCTCATATTCTCATGAAGGGTTATGCTTAAATGCCATCTGATGTCTTATTCTCATCATAGAGGACACTTACAGTATAACAATGACCAGATATTAGCACTAGCATTAGATCGCTAGCATTAGCAAGTTAGCATTAGCATTCAGACATTAACATTACTGTATTTGCCTATATACAAGAATGGATAAGATTGAATGCCATCTGATCTCATATTCTCATGAAGAGTTATGTTTAAATGCCATCTGATCTCTTATTCTCATCATAGAGGACACTTACAGTATAACAATGACCAGATATTAGCACTAGCATTAGATCGCTAGCATTAGTTAGCATTAGCATTAGCATTCAGACATTAACATTACTGTATTTGCCTATATACAAGAATGGATAAGATTGAATGCCATCTGATCTCATATTCTCATGAAGAGTTATGTTTAAATGCCATCTGATCTCTTATTCTCATCATAGAGGACACTTACAGTTTAACAATGACCAGATATTAGCACTAGCATTAGATCGCTAGCATTAGCATTAGCATTCAGACATTAACATTACTGTATTTGCCTATATACAAGAATGGATAAGATTGAATGCCATCTGATCTCATATTCTCATGAAGAGATATGTTTAAATGCCATCTGATCTCTTATTCTCATCATAGAGGACACTTACAGTTTAACAATGACCAGATATTAGCACTAGCATTAGATCGCTAGTTAGCATTAGCATTCAGTTAGCATTACTGCATTATAAAGAATGGATAACATTAAATGTATTTGATCTTATATACTCATGAAGAGTTATGTTTAAATGCCATCTGATCTCATATTCTCATGAAGGTTTATGCTTAAATGCCATCTGATCTCTATATTCTCATCAGAGGACACTTACAGTATGACAATGAGCAGATATTAGCACTAGCATTAGATCGCTAGCATTAGCAAGTTAGCATTAGCATTCAGACATTAACATTACTGTATTTGCCTATATACAAGAATGGATAAGATTGAATGCCATCTGATCTCATATTCTCATGAAGAGTTATGTTTAAATGCCATCTGATCTCTTATTCTCATCATTGAGGACACTTAAAGTTTAACAATGACCAGATATTAGCACTAGCATTAGATCGCTAGTTAGCATTAGCATTCAGACATTAACATTACTGTATTTGAATATATACAAGTTGATTAAAATCTTTATTGCCATCTATGTTTAAATGCCATCTCATCTTATTCTCATCATAGAGTACACTTACAGTATAACAATGACTAGATATTAGCACTAGCATTAGATTGCTAGCATTAGCAAGTTAGCATTAGCATTCAAACATTAACATTACTGTATTTGCCTATATACAAGAATGGATAAGCTTTAATGCCATCTGATCTCATATTCTCATGCAGGGTTATGCTTAAATGCCATCTGATGTCTTATTCTCATCATAAAGGACACTTACAGTATAACAATGACCAGATATTAGCACTAGCATTAGATCGCTAGCATTAGCAAGTTAGCATTAGCAATCCAACATTAACATTACTGTATTTGAATATATACAAGAAGGATTAATTAAATGCCATCTGATCTCATATTCTCATGCAGGGTTATGCATAAATGCCATCTGATGTCTTATTCTCATCATAGAGGACACTTAAAGTATAACAATGAACAGATATTAGCACTAGCATTAGATCGCTAGCATTAGCAAGTTAGCATTAGCATTCAAACATTAACATTACTGTATTTGCCTATATACAAGAAGGGTTGATTAAAAGCCATCTGATCTCATATTCTCATGAAGGGTTATGCTTAAATGCCATCTGATCTCTTATTCTCATCATAAAGGACACTTACAGTATAACAATGACCAGATATTAGCACTAGCATTAGATCGCTAGCATTAGCAAGTTAGCATTAGCAATCAAACATTAACATTACTGTATTTGAATATATACAAGAAGGATTAATTAAATGCCATCTGATCTCATATTCTCATGAAGGGTTATGCTTAAATGCCATCTGATCTCATATTCTCATCATAGAGGACACTTACAGTATAACAATGAGCAGATATTAGCACTAGCATTAGATCGCTAGCATTAGCAAGTTAGCATTAGCATTCAAGACATTAACATTACTGTATTTGCCTATATACAAGAATGGATAAGATTAAATGCCATCTGATCTCATATTCTCATGAAGGGTTATGTTTAAATGCCATCTGATGTCTTATTCTCATCATAGAGGACACTTACAGTAAAACAATGACCAGATATTAGCACTAGCATTAGATCGCTAGCATTAGCAAGTTAGCATTAGCAATCAAACATTAACATTACTGTATTTGAATATATACAAGAAGGATTAATTAAATGCCATCTGATCTCATATTCTCATGAAGGGTTATGTTTAAATGCCATCTGATCTCTTATTCTCATCATAAAGGACACTTACAGTATAACAATGACCAGATATTAGCACTAGCATTAGATCGCTAGCATTAGCAAGTTAGCATTAGCATTCAGACATTAACATTACTGTATTTGCCTATATACAAGAATGGATAAGATTAAATGCCATCTGATCTGATCTATATTCTCATGAAGAGATATGTTTAAATGCCATCTGATCTCTTATTCTCATCATAGAGGACACTTACAGTTTAACAATGACCAGATATTAGCACTAGCATTAGATCGCTAGTTAGCATTAGCAAGTTAACATTACTTATTTGCATATCAAGAATGGATAAGATTAAATGCCATTTGATCTTATATACATGAATGGTTATGTTTAAATGCCATCTGATCTCATATTCTCATGAAGGTTTATGCTTAAATGCCATCTGATCTCATATTCTCATCATAGAGGACACTTACAGTATGACAATGAGCAGATATTAGCACTAGCATTAGATCGCTAGCATTAGCAAGTTAGCATTAGCATTCAGACATTAACATTACTGTATTTGCCTATATACAAGAATGGATAAGATTGAATGCCATCTGATCTCATATTCTCATGAAGAGTTATGTTTAAATGCCATCTGATCTCTTATTCTCATCATAGAGGACACTTAAAGTTTAACAATGACCAGATATTAGCACTAGCATTAGATCGCTAGTTAGCATTAGCATTCAGACATTAACATTACTGTATTTGAATATATACAAGAATGGTTAATTTTTATTGCCATCTGATCTCATATTCTCATCAGGGTTATGTTTAAATGCCATCTGATGTCTATAACAATGACTAGATATTAGCACTACAATTATATTGCACTAGCATTAGCAAGTGAGCATTAGCATTCAAACATTAACATTACTGGATTTGCCTATATACAAGAATGGATAAGCTTTTAATGCCATCTGATCTCATATTCTCATGAAGGGTTATGCTTAAATGCCATCTGATCTCTTATTCTCATCATAGAGGACACTTACAGTATAACAATGACCAGATATTAGCACTAGCATTAGATCGCTAGCATTAGCAAGTTAGCATTAGCATTCAAACATTAACATTACTGTATTTGCCTATATACAAGAATGGGTTAATTAAATGCCATCTGATCTCATATTCTCATGAAGGGTTATGTTTAAATGCCATCTGATGTCTTATTCTCATCATAGAGGACACTTACAGTATAACAATGAGCAGATATTAGCACTAGCATTAGATCGCTAGCATTAGCAAGTTAGCATTAGCATTCAAACATTAACATTACTGTATTTGCCTATATACAAGAATGGATAAGATTTAATGCCATCTGATCTCATATTCTCATGAAGGGTTATGTTTAAATGCCATCTGATGTCTTATTCTCATCATAGAGGACACTTACAGTATAACAATGACCAGATATTAGCACTAGCATTAGATCGCTAGCATTAGCAAGTTAGCATTAGCATTCAAACATTAACATTACTGTATTTGCCTATATACAAGAATGGATAAGCTTTAAATGCCATCTGATCTCATATTCTCATGAAGGGTTATGCTTAAATGCCATCTGATCTCTTATTCTCATCATAGAGGACACTTACAGTATAACAATGACCAGATATTAGCACTAGCATTAGATCGCTAGCAATTAGCAATTCAAACATTAACATTACTGTATTTGAATATATACAAGAAGGGTTAATTAAATGCCATCTGATCTCATATTCTCATGAAGGGTTATGCTTAAATGCCATCTGATCTCATATTCTCATCATAGAGGACACTTACAGTATAACAATGAGCAGATATTAGCACTAGCATTAGATCGCTAGCATTAGAAAGTTAGCATTAGCATTCAGACATTAACATTACTGTATTTGCCTATATACAAGAATGGATAAGATTGAATGCCATCTGATCTCATATTCTCATGAAGAGATATGTTTAAAATGCCATCTGATCTCTTATTCTCATCATAGAGGACACTTACAGTTTAACAATGACCAGATATTTAGCAGCATTAGCATTAGATCGCTAGTTAGCATTAGCATTCAAACATTAACATTACTGTATTTGAATATATACAAGAATGGATAAGATTAAATGCCATCTGATCTCATATTCTCATGAAGGGTTATGTTTAAATGCCATCTGATCTCTTATTCTCATCATTGAGGACACTTAAAGTATAACAATGACCAGATATTAGCACTAGCATTAGATCGCTAGCATTAGCAAGTTAGCATTAGCATTCAGACATTAACATTACTGTATTTGAATATATACAAGTTTGGTTAATCTTAATTGCCATCTGATCTCATATTCTCATCAAAGTTATGTTTAAATGCCATCTGAGTATTACATATGACTAAATATAAGGACTAGATATTAGATTGCTAGCATTAGCAAGTTAGCATTAGCATTCAAACATTAACATTACTGGATTTGCCTATATACAAGAATGGATAAGCTTTAATGCCATCTGATCTCATATTCTCATGAAGGGTTATGCTTAAATGCCATCTGATGTCTTATTCTCATCATAGAGGACACTTACAGTATAACAATGAGCAGATATTAGCACTAGCATTAAATCGCTAGCATTAGCAGGTTAGCATTAGCATTCAAACATTAACATTACTGTATTTGCCTATATACAAGAATAAATAATTAAATGCCATCTGATCTCATATTCTCATGAAGGGTTATGCTTAAATGCCATCTGATGTCTTATTCTCATCATAGAGGACACTTACAGTATGACAATGAGCAGATATTAGCACTAGCATTAGATCGCTAGCATTAGCAAGTTAGCATTAGCATTCAGACATTAACATTACTGTATTTGCCTATATACAAGAATGGATAAGATTAAATGCCATCTGATCTCATATTCTCATGAAGGGTTATGTTTAAATGCCATCTGATGTCTTATTCTCATCATAGAGGACACTTACAGTATAACAATGAACAGATATTAGCACTAGCATTAGATTAGCAAGTTAGCATTAGCATTCAAACATTAACATTACTGTATTTGCCTATATACAAGAAGGGTTTATTAAATGCCATCTGATCTCATATTCTCATGAAGGGTTATGCTTAAATGCCATCTGATCTCTTATTCTCATCATAAAGGACATTTACAGTATAACAATGATCAGATATTAGCACTAGCATTAGATCGCTAGCATTAGCAAGTTAGCATTAGCATTCAAACATTAACATTACTGTATTTGAATATATACAAGAAGGGTTAATTAAATGCCATCTGATCTAATATTCTCATGAAGGGTTATGTTTAAATGCCATCTGATCTCATATTCCCATCATAGAGGACACTTACAGTATGACAATGAGCAGATATTAGCACTAGCATTAGATCGCTAGCATTAGCAAGTTAGCATTAGCATTCAGACATTAACATTACTGTATTTGCCTATATACAAGAATGGATAAGATTAAATGCCATCTGATCTCATATTCTCATGAAGGGTTATGTTTAAATGCCATCTGATGTCTTATTCTCATCATAGAGGACACTTACAGTATAACAATGAACAGATATTAGCACTAGCATTAGATCTCTAGCATTAGCAAGTTAGCATTAGCATTCAAACATTAACATTACTGTATTTGCCTATATACAAGAATGGGTTGATTAAAAGCCATCTGATCTCATATTCTCATGAAGGGTTATGTTTAAATGCCATCTGATCTCTTATTCTCATCATAGAGGACACTTACAGTATAAAAATGAGCAGATATTAGCACTAGCATTAGATTGCTAGCATTAGCAAGTTTAGCATTAGCATTCAAACATTAACATTACTGTAAATTATCTGATCTATATCTCAAGGGTTAATCTTAAATGCCATCTGATCTCATATTCTCATCATAGAGTACACTTACAGTATAACAATGACTAGATATTAGCACTAGCATTAGATTGCTAGCATTAGCAAGTGAGCATTAGCATTCAAACATTAACATTACTGGATTTGCCTATATACAAGAATGGATGATTATAATGCCATCTGATCTCATATTCTCATGCAGGGTTATGCTTAAATGCCATCTGATGTCTTATTCTCATCATAGAGGACACTTACAGTATAACAATGAGCAGATATTAGCACTAGCATTAGATCGCTAGCATTAGCAGGTTAGCATTAGCATTCAAACATTAACATTACTGTATTTGCCTATATACAAGAATGGATAAGCATAAATGCCATCTGATCTCATATTCTCATGCAGGGTTATGCTTAAATGCCATCTGATGTCTTATTCTCATCATAGAGGACACTTACAGTATAACAATGAACAGATATTAGCACTAGCATTAGATCGCTAGCATTAGCAAGTTAGCATTAGCATTCAAACATTAACATTACTGTATTTGCCTATATACAAGAATGGGTTTATTAAAAGCCATCTGATCTCATATTCTCATGAAGGGTTATGCTTAAATGCCATCTGATCTCTTATTCTCATCATAAAGGACACTTACAGTATAACAATGACCAGATATTAGCACTAGCATTAGATCGCTAGCATTAGCAAGTTAGCATTAGCATTCAAACATTAACATTACTGTATTTGAATATATACAAGAAGGGTTAATTAAATGCCATCTGATCTCATATTCTCATGAAGGGTTATGCTTAAATGCCATCTGATCTCATATTCTCCCATCATAGAGGACACTTACAGTATGACAATGAGCAGATATTAGCACTAGCATTAGATCGCTAGCATTAGCAAGTAAGCATTAGCATTCAGACATTAACATTACTGTATTTGCCTATATACAAGAATGGATAAGATTAAATGCCATCTGATCTCATATTCTCATGCAGGGTTATGCATAAATGCCATCTGATGTCTTATTCTCATCATAGAGGACACTTACAGTATAACAATGAACAGATATTAGCACTAGCATTAGATCTCTAGCATTAGCAAGTTAGCATTAGCATTCAAACATTAACATTACTGTATTTGCCTATATACAAGAATGGGTTGATTAAATGCCATCTGATCTCATATTCTCATGAAGGGTTATGCTTAAATGCCATCTGATCTCTTATTCTCATCATAGAGGACACTTACAGTATAAAAATGAGCAGATATTAGCACTAGCATTAGATCGCTAGCATTAGCAAGTTAGCATTAGCATTCAAACATTAAATTAATTTTACTGCCATCTGATCTCATATATCTCAAGAAGGGTTAATTAAATGCCATCTGATTTCATATTCTCATCATAGAGTACACTTACAGTATAACAATCACCAGATATTAGCACTAGCATTAGATTGCTAGCTTTTAGCAAGTTAGTATTAGCATTCAAACATTAACATTACTGTATTTGCCTATATACAAGAATAGATAAGCATAAATGCTATCTGATCTCATATTCTCATCAAGGGTTATGCTTAAATGTCATCTGATCTCTTATTCCCATCATAGAGGACAAATACAGTATAAAAATGACCAGATATTAGCACTAGCATTAGATCGCTAGCATTAGCAAGTTAGCATTAGCATTCTAACATTAACATTACTGTATTTGCCTATATACAAGAATGGATAAGCATAAATGCCATCTGATCTCAAATTCTCATAAAGGGTTATGCTTAAATGTCATCTGATGTCTTATTCTCATCATAGAGGACACTTACAGTATAACAATGACAGATATTAGCACTAGCATTAGATCGCTAGCATTAGCAAGTTAGCATTAGCATTCAAACATTAACATTACTGTTTTTGCCTATATACAAGAAGGGTTAATTAAATTCCATCTGATCTCATATTCTCATGAAGGGTTATGCTTAAATGCCATCTGATCTCATATTCCCATCATAGAGGACAAATACAGTATGACAATGACCAGATATTAGCACTAGCATTAGATCGCTAGCATTAGCAAGTTAGCATTAGCATTCAAACATTAACATTACTTTATTTGCCTATATACAAGAATGGATAAATTAAATGCCATCTGTTCTCATATTCTCATGAAGGGTTATGCTTAAATGCCATCTGATGTCTTATTCTCATCATAGAGGACACTTACAGTATAACAATGACCAGATATTAGCACTAGCATTAGATCACTAGCATTAGGAAGTTAGAATTAGCATTCAAACATTAACATTACTGTATTTGCCTATATACAAGAAAGAATAAATGCCATCTTAATTCTCATTTATTGCCATCTGATCTCATATTCTCATCATAGAGTACACTTACAGTATAACAATGAGCAGATATTAGCACTAGCATTAGATCGCTAGCTTTAGCAAGTTAGTATTAGCATTCAAACATTAACATTACTGTATTTGCATATATACAAGAATGGATAAGATTAAATGCTATCTGATCTCATATTCTCATGAAGGTTTATGCTTAAATGTCATCTGATGTCTTATTCTCATCATAGAGGACACTTACAGTATAACAATGAGCAGATATTAGCACTAGCATTAGATCTCTAGCATTAGCAAGTTAGCATTAGCATTCAAACATTAACATTACTGTATTTGCCTATATACAAGAAGGATTTATTAAAAGCCATCTGATCTCATATTCTCATGAAGGGTTATGCTTAAATGTCATCTGATCTCATATTCCCATCATAGAGTACAAATACAGTATAACAATGACCAGATATTAGCACTAGCATTAGATTGCTAGCATTAGCAAGTTAGCATTAGCATTCAAACATTAACATTACTGTATTTGCCTATATACAAGAATGGTTTATTAAAAGCCATCTGATCTCATATTCTCATGAAGGGTTATGCTTAAATGCCATCTGATGTCTTATTCTAATCATAGAGGACACTTACAGTATAACAATGAGCAGATATTAGCACTAGCATTAGATCTCTAGCATTAGCAAGTTAGCATTAGCATTCAAACATTAACATTACTGTATTTGCCTATATACAACAATGGATAAGCATAAATGCCATCTGATCTCATATTCTCATGAAGGGTTATGCTTAAATGCCATCTGATGTCTTATTCTCATCATAGAGGACACTTACAGTATGACAATGAGCAGATATTAGCACTAGCATTAGATCGCTAGCATTAGCAAGTTAGCATTAGCATTCAAACATTAACATTACTTTATTTGCCTATATACAAGAATGGATAAGATTAAATGCCATCTGATCTCATATTCTCATGAAGGGTTATGCATAAATGTCATTGATCTGATGTCTTATTCTCATCATAGAGGACACTTACACAGTATAACAATGAGCAGATATTAGCATTAGCATTAGATCTCTAGCATTAGCAAGTTAGCATTAGCATTCAAACATTAACATTACTGTATTTGCCTATATACAAGAATCAAAGGGTTATTTAAATGCCATCTGATCTCATATTCTCATGAAGGGTTATGCTTAAATGCCATCTGATGTCATATTCCCATCATAGAGGACAAATACAGTATGACAATGACCAGATATTAGCACTAGCATTAGATTGCTAGCATTAGCAAGTTAGCATTAGCATTCAAACATTAACATTACTGTATTTGCCTATATACAAGAATGGTTAATTAAATGCCATCTGATCTCATATTCTCATGAAGGGTTATGCTTAAATGCCATCTGATGTCTTATTCTCATCATAGAGGACACTTACAGTATAACAATGAGCAGATATTAGCACTAGCATTAGATCGCTAGCATTAGCAAGTTAGCATTAGCATTCAAACATTAACATTACTGTATTTGCCTATATACAAGAATGGATAAGATTAAATGCCATCTGATCTCATATTCTCATGCAGGGTTATGCTTAAATGCCATCTGATGTCTTATTCTCATCATAGAGGACATTTACAGTATAACAATGAACAGATATTAGCACTAGCATTAGATCGCTAGCATTAGCAAGTTAGCATTAGCATTCAAACATTAACATTACTGTATTTGCCTATATACAAGAAGGGTTGATTAAAATGCCATCTGATCTCATATTCTCATGAAGGGTTATGCTTAAATGCCATCTGATGTCTTATTCTCATCATAGAGGACACTTACAGTATAACAATGACCAGATATTAGCACTAGCATTAGATCGCTAGCATTAGCAAGTTAGCATTAGCATTCAAACATTAACATTACTGTATTTGCCTATATACAAGAATGGATAATTAAATGCCATCTGATCTCATATTCTCATAAAGGGTTATGCTTAAATGCCATCTGATGTCTTATTCTCATCATAGAGGACACTTACAGTATAACAATGACCAGATATTAGCACTAGCATTAGATCGCTAGCATTAGCAAGTTAGCATTAGCATTCAAACATTAACATTACTGTTTTTGCCTATATACAAGAAGGGTTAATTAAATGCCATCTGATCTCATATTCTCATGAAGGGTTATGCTTAAATGCCATCTGATCTCTTATTCCCATCATAGAGGACAAATACAGTATGACAATGACCAGATATTAGCACTAGCATTAGATCGCTAGCATTAGCAAGTTAGCATTAGCTTTCAAACATTAACATTACTTTATTTGCCTATATACAAGAATGGATAAATTAAATGCCATCTGATCTCATATTCTCATGAAGGGTTATGTTTAAATGCCATCTGATGTCTTATTCTCATCATAGAGACACTTACAGTATAACAATGAGCAGATATTAGCACTAGCATTAGATCTCTAGCATTAGCAAGTTAGCATTAGCATTCAAACATTAACATTACTGTATTTGCCTATATACAAGAATGGATAAGCATAAATGCCATCTGATCTCATATTCTCAAGCAGGGTTATGCTTAAATGCCATCTGATGTCTTATTCTCATCATAGAGGACACTTACAGTATAACAATGAGCAGATATTAGCACTAGCATTAGATCGCTAGCATTAGCAAGTTAGCATTAGCATTCAAACATTAACATTACTGTATTTGCCTATATAC
This sequence comes from Gymnothorax javanicus, assembly GCA_029692085.1. Classification (NCBI taxonomy): domain Eukaryota; kingdom Metazoa; phylum Chordata; class Actinopteri; order Anguilliformes; family Muraenidae; genus Gymnothorax; species Gymnothorax javanicus. Next base: position 22,115,668 of record CM056197.1, on the reverse strand, counting down.
AAGAAGGGATTTAATGCCATCTGAAATTCTCATGTTATCTTAAATGCCATGATCTCATCATAGAGGACACTTACAGTATAACAATGACCAGATATTAGCACTAGCATTAGATTGCTAGCTTTAGCAATTTAGTATTAGCATTCAAACATTAACATTACTGTATTTGCCTATATACAAGAAGGGTTATTTAAATGCCATCTGATCTCATATTCTCATGAAGGGTTATGCTAAAATGCCATCTGATCTCATATTCCCATCATAGAGGACAAATACAGTTTGACAATGACCAGATATTAGCACTAGCATTAGATCGCTAGCATTAGCAAGTTAGCATTAGCATTCAAACATTAACATTACTGTATTTGCCTATATACAAGAATGGATAAGATTAAATGCCATCTGATCTCAAATTCTCATGAAGGGTTATTCTTAAATGTCATCTGATGTCTTATTCTTATCATAGAGGACACTTACAGTATAACAATGACCAGATATTAGCACTAGCATTAGATCGCTAGCATTAGCAAGTTAGCATTAGCATTCAAACATTAACATTACTGTATTTGCCTATATACAAGAATGGGTTAATTAAATTCCATCTGATCTCATATTCTCATGAAGGGTTATGCTTAAATGCCATCTGATCCTATATTCTCATCATAGAGGACACTTACAGTATAACAATGACCAGATATTAGCACTAGCATTAGATCGCTAGCATTAGCAAGTGAGCATTAGCATTCAAACATTAACATTACTGTATTTGCCTATATACAAGAAGGGTTGATTAAAAGCCATCTGATCTCATATTCTCATGAAGGGTTATGATTAAATGCCATCTGATCTCTTATTCTCATCATAAAGGACACTTACAGTAAAACAATGACCAGATATTAGCACTAGCATTAGATCGCTAGCATTAGCAAGTTAGCATTAGCATTCAAACATTAACATTACTGTATTTGCCTATATACAAGAATGGATAAGCTTTAATGCCATCTGATCTCATATTCCCATGAAGGGTTATGCTTAAATGCCATCTGATGTCTTATTCTCATCATAGAGGACCTATACAGTATAACAATGAGCAGATATTAGCACAAGCTTTAGATCGCTAGCATTAGCAAGTTAGCATTCGCATTCAAACATTAACATTACTGTATTTGCCTATATACAAGAAAGGTTAATTAAAAGCCATCTGATCTCATATTCTCATGAAGGGTTATGTTTAAATGCCATCTGATCACATATTCCCATCAGAGAGGACACTTACAGTATAACATTGAGCAAATATTAGCACTAGCATTAGATCGCTAGCATTAGCAAGTGGGCATTAGCATTAAAACATTAACATTACTGTATTTGCCTTTATACAAGAATGTTTAAGCTTTAATGCCATCTGATCTCATATTCTCATGCAGGGTTATGCTTAAATGCCATCTGATGTATTATTCTCATCATAGAGGACACTTACAGTATTACAATGAGCAGATATTAGCACTAGCATTATATCGCTAGCATTAGCAAGTTAGCAATAGCATTCAAACATTAACATTACTGTATTTGCCTATATACAAGAATGGATAAGCTTTAATGCCATCTGATCTCATAATCTCATGCAGGGTTATGCTTAAATGCCATCTGATGTCTTATTCTCATCATAGAGGACACTTACAGTATAACAATGACCAGATATTAGCACTAGCATTAGATCGCTAGCATTAGCAAGTTAACATGAGCATTCAGACATTAACATTACTGTATTTGCCTATATACAAGAATGGATAAGATTAAATGGCATCTGATCTCATATTCTCATGCAGGGTTATGCATAGTTGCCATCTGATGTCTTATTCTCATCATAGAGGACACTTACAGTATAACAATGGACAGATATTAGCACTAGCATTAGATCTCTAGCATTAGCAAGTTATCATTAGCATTCAAACATTAACATTACTGTATTTGCCTATATACAAGAAGGGTTGATTAAAAGCCATCTGATCTCATATTCTCATGAAGGGTTATGTTTAAATGCCATCTGATCTCTTATTCTCATCATAAAGGACACTTACAGTATAACAATGACCAGATATTAGCACTAGCATTAGATCGCTAGCATTAGCAAGTTAGCATTAGCATTCAAACATGAACATTACCTAATTTTAATAAATACAAGAAGGGTTAAGCTTTATTGCCATCTGATTTCATATTCTCATTATAGAGTACACTTACAGTATGACAATGAGCAAATATTAGCACTAGCATTAGATCGATCGCTAGCATTAGCAAGTTAGCATTAGCATTCAGACATTAACATTACTGTATTTGCCTATATACAAGAATGGATAAGTTTAAATGCCATCTGATCTCATATTCTCATGCAGGGTTATGCTTAAATGCCATCTGATCACATATTCCCATCAGAGAGGACACTTACAGTATAACATTGAGCAGATATTAGGACTAGCATTAGATCGCTAGCATTAGCAAGTAAGCATTAGCATTAAAACATTAACATTACTGTATTTGCCTATATACAAGAATGGATAAGCTTTAATGCCATCTGATCTCATATTCTCATGCAGGGTTATGCTTCAATGCCATCTGATGTATTATTCTCATCATAGAGGACACTTACAGTATTACAATGAGCAGATATTAGCACTAGCATTAGATCTCTAGCATTAGCAAGTTAGCATTAGCATTCAAACATTAACATTACTGTATTTGCCTATATACAAGAATGGATTAGCTTTAATGCCATCTGATCTCATATTCTCATGAAGGGTTCTGCTTAAATGCATTCTGATCTCTTATTCTCATCATAAAGGACACTTACAGTATAACAATGACCAGATATTAGCACTAGCATTAGATCGCTAGCATTAGCAAGTTAGCATTAGCAATCAAACATTAACATTACTGAATTTGAATATATACAAGAAGGGTTAATTAAATGCCATCTGATCTCATATTCTCATGAAGTGTTATGCTTAAATGCCATCTGATCTCATTTTCCCATCATAGAGGACACTTACAGTATGACAATGACCAGATATTAGCACTAGCATTAGATCGCTAGCATTAGCAAGTTAGCATTAGCATTCAGACATTAACATTACTGTATTTGCCTATATACAAGAATGGATAAGATTGAATGCCATCTGATCTCATATTCTCATGAAGAGATATGTTTAAATGCCATCTGATGTCTTATTCTCATCATAGAGAACAATTACAGTTTAACAATGACCAGTTATTAGCACTAGCATTAGATCGCTAGTTAGCATTAGCATTCAGATATTAACATTACTGTATTTGCCTATATACAAGAATGGATCAGATTAAATGTCATCTGATCTCATACTCTCAAGAAGAGTTATGTTTAAATGCCATCTGATCTCTTATTCTCATCATTGAGGACACTTAAAGTTCAACAATGACCAGATATTAGCACTAGCATTAGATCGCTAGTTAGCATTAGCATTCAGACATTAACATTACTGTATTTGAATATATACAAGTTGGGTTAATCTTTATTGCCATCTGATCTCTTATTCTCATCATAGAGTACACGTACAGTATAACAATGACTAAATATTAGGACTAGCATTAGATTGCTAGCATTAGCAAGTGAGCATTAGCATTCAAACATTAACATTCCTGGATTTGCCTATATACAAGAATGGATAAGCTTTAATGCCATCTGATCTCATAATCTCATGCAGGGTTATGCTTAAATGCCATCTGATGTCTTATTCTCATCATAGAGGACACTTACAGTATAACAATGAGCAGATTTTACCACTAGCATTAAATCGCTAGCATTAGCAAGTTAGCATTAGCATTCAAACATTAACATAACTGTATTTGCCTATATACAAGAAGGGTTTATTAAAAGCCATCTGATCTCATATTCTCATGAAGGGTTATGCTTAAATGCCATCTGATCTCTTATTCTCATCATAAAGGACACTTACAGTATAACAATGACCAGATATTAGCACTAGCATTAGATCGCTAGCATTAAACAAGTTATCATTAGCAATCAAACATTAACATTACTGTATTTGAATATATACAAGAAGGGTTAATTAAATGCCATCTGATCTCATATTCCATCATAGAGGACACTTACAGTATGACAATGAGCAGATATTAGCACTAGCATAAGATCGCTAGCATTAGCGAGTTAGCATTAGCAGTCAGACATTAACATTACTGTATTTGCCTATATACAAGAATGGATAAGATTAAATGCCATCTGATCTCATATTCTCAAGCAGGGTTATGCATAAATGCCATCTGATGTCTTATTCTCATCATAGAGGACACTTAAAGGATAACAATGAACAGATATTAGCACTAGCATTAGATCGCTAGCATTAGCAAGTTAGCATTAGCATTCAAACATTAACATTACTGTATTTGCCTATATACAAGAAGGGTTGATTAAAAGCCATCTGATCTCATATTCTCATGAAGGGTTATGCTTAAATGCCATCTGATCTCTTATTCTCATCAAAAGGACACTTACAGTAAAACAATGACCAGATATTAGCACTAGCATTAGATCGCTAGCATTAGCAAGTTAGCATTAGCAATCAAACATTAACATTACTGTATTTGAATATATACAAGAAGGGTTAATTAAATGCCATCTGATCTCATATTCTCATGAAGGGTTATGCTTAAATGCCATCTGATCTCATATTCCCATCATAGAGGACTCTTACAGTATGACAATGAGCAGATATTAGCACTAGCATTAGATCGCTAGCATTAGCAAGTTAGCATTAGCATTCAGACATTAACATTACTGTATTTGCCTATATACAAGAATGGATAAGATTGAATGCCATCTGATCTCATATTCTCATGAAAAGATATGGAAATGCCATCTATTATAACAATGCCAGATACTTACAGTTTAACAAAAAGACTATTATTCTCTAGCATTAGATTACATTAGTTTAGCATTAGCATTCAAACATTAACATTACTGTATTTGCCTATATACAAGAAGGGTTAATTAAATGCCATCTGATCTCATATTCTCATGAAGGGTTATGCTTAAATGCCATCTGATCTCTTATTCTCATCATAGAGGACACTTACAGTTTAACAATGACCAGATATTAGCACTAGCATTAGATCGCTAGTTAGCATTAGCATTCAGACATTAACATTACTGTATTTGCCTATATACAAGAATGGATAAGATTGAATGCCATCTGATCTCATATTCTCATGAAGAGATATGTTTAAATGCCATCTGATATCTTATTCTCATCATAGAGGACACTTACAGTTTAACAATGACCAGATATTAGCACTAGCATTAGATCGCTAGTTAGCATTAGCATTCAGACATTAACATTACTGTATTTGCCTATATACAAGAATGGATAAGATTAAATGCCATCTGATCTCATATTCTCATGAAGAGTTATGTTTAAATGCCATCTGATCTCTTATTCTCATGAAGGACACTTAAAGCCATAACAATCTCATATTCCCATCATAGAGGACACTTAGTATGACAATGTTAGATATTAGCATTCAGACATTAACATTACTGTATTAGCAGATATTATATACAAGAAGCATTAAGACATTAAATGCCATCTGATTTCATATTCTCAAGAAGGGTTAATCTTAAATGCCATCTGATCTCATATTCTCATCATAGAGGACACTTTCAGTTTAACAATGACCAGATATTAGCACTAGCATTAGATCGCTAGTTAGCATTAGCATTCAGACATTAACATTACTGTATTTGCCTATATACAAGAATGGATAAGATTAAATGCCATCTGATCTTTTATTCTCATCATTGAGGACACTTAAAGTTTAACAATGACCAGATATTAGCACTAGCATTAGATCATTAGCATTAGCTAGTTAGCATTAGCATTCAGACATTAACATTACTGTATTTGAATATATACAAGTTGGGTTAATCTTTATTGCCATCTGATCTCATATTCTCATCATAGAGGACACTTACAGTATAACAATGACCAGATATTAGCACTAGCATTAGATCGCTAGCATTAGCAAGTTAGCATTAGCATTCAAACATTAACATTACTGTATTTGCCTATATACAAGAATGGATAAGATTAAATGCCATCTGATCTCATATTCTCATGAAGGGATATGTTTAAATGCCATCTGATCTCTTATTCTCATCATAGAGGACACTTACAGTTTAACAATGACAGATATTAGCACTAGCATTAGATTAGCATTAGCAAGTTAGCATTAGCATTCAAACATTAACATTACTGTATTTGCCTATATACAAGAATAAATTAGATTAAATGCCATCTGATCTCATATTCTCATGAAGGGTTATGTTTAAATGCCATCTGATCTCTTATTCTCATCATAGAGGACACTTACAGTTTAACAATGACCAGATATTAGCACTAGCATTAGATCGCTAGCATTAGCAAGTTAGCATTAGCATTCAAACATTAACATTACTGTATTTGCCTATATACAAGAATGGATAATTTAAATGCCATCTGATCTCATATTCTCATGAAGAGTTATGTTTAAATGCCATCTGATCTCTTATTCTCATCATAGAGGACACTTACAGTTTAACAATGACCAGATATTAGCACTAGCATTAGATCGCTAGCATTAGCAAGTTAGCATTAGCATTCAGACATTAACATTACTGTATTTGCCTATATACAAGAATGGATGGCCATCTGATCTTATTCTCATTTATGTTTAAATGCCATCTGATCTCATATTCTCATCATAGAGGACACTTACAGTATAACAATGACCAGATATTAGCACTAGCATTAGATTGCTAGCATTAGCAAGTTAGCATTAGCATTCAAACATTAACATTACTGTATTTGCCTATATACAAGAATGGATAAGATTAAATGCCATCTGATCTCATATTCTCATGAAGGGTTATGTTTAAATGCCATCTGATCTCTTATTCTCATCATAGAGGACACTTACAGTTTAACAATGACCAGATATTAGCACTAGCATTAGATCTAGTTAGCATTAGCATTCAGACATTAACATTACTGTATAGCATTCAAGAATGGATTATTAAATTATCTGTATTTGCATATATACATGAAGGGTTATGCTTAAATGCCATCTGATCTCATATTCTCATGAAGGGTTATGCTTAAATGCCATCTGATCTCATATTCCCATCATAGAGGACACTTACAGTATAACAATGAGCAGATATTAGCACTAGCATTAGATCGCTAGCATTAGCAAGTTAGCATTAGCATTCAAACATTAACATTACTGTATTTGCCTATATACAAGAATGGATAATTTTAATGCCATCTGATCTCATATTCTCATGAAGGGTTATGTTTAAATGCCATCTGATCTCTTATTCTCATCATAGAGGACACTTACAGTATAACAATGACCAGATATTAGCACTAGCATTAGATCGCATTAGCATTAGCAATTAGCATTAGCATTCAAACATTAACATTACTGTATTTGCCTATATACAAGAATGGATAAGATTAAATGCCATCTGATCTCATATTCTCATGAAGGGTTATGTTTAAATGCCATCTGATCTCTTATTCTCATCATAGAGGACACTTACAGTATAACAACAGATATTGAGCACTAGATATTATCACTAGCATTTAGATTAGCATTCAAACATTAGCATGTATTTGCATTCAGACATTAACATTAATGCCATCTTGAATATATTCTCATGAAGGGTTAATCTTAAATGCCATCTGATCTCATATTCTCATCATAGAGGACACTTACAGTATAACAATGACCAGATATTAGCACTAGCATTAGATCGCTAGCATTAGTAAGCATTAGCATTCAAACATTAACATTACTGTATTTGCCTATATACAAGAATTATATCTGATCTCATATTCTCATGAAGGGTTAAATTAAATGCCATCTGATCTCATATTCTCATCATAGAGGACACTTACAGTTTAACAATGACCAGATATTAGCACTAGCATTAGATCGCTAGCATTAGCAATTAGCATTAGCATTCAAACATTAACATTACTGTATTTGCCTATATACAAGAAAAATTAAGATTAAATGCCATCTGATCTCATATTCTCATGAAGGGTTATGTTTAAATGCCATCTGATCTCTTATTCTCATCATAGAGGACACTTACAGTATAACAATGACCAGATATTAGCACTAGCATTAGATCGCTAGCATTAGCAAGTTAGCATTAGCATTCAAACATTAACATTACTGTATTTGCCTATATACAAGAATGGATAAGATTAAATGCCATCTGATCTCATATTCTCATGAAGGGTTATGTTTAAATGCCATCTGATGTCTTATTCTCATCATAGAGGACACTTACAGTATAACAATGAACAGATATTAGCACTAGCATTAGATCGCTAGCATTAGCAAGTTAGCATTAGCATTCAAACATTAACATTACTGTATTTGCCTATATACAAGAATGGTTTATTTAATGCCATCTGATCTCATATTCTCATGAAGGGTTATGTTTAAATGCCATCTGATCTCTTATTCTCATCATAGAGGACACTTACAGTATAACAATGACCAGATATTAGCACTAGCATTAGATCGCTAGCATTAGCAAGTTAGCATTAGCATTCAAACATTAACATTACTGTATTTGAATATATACAAGAATGGATAAATTAAATGCCATCTGATCTCATATTCTCATGAAGGTTATGCTTAAATGCCATCTGATCTCTTATTCTCATCATAGAGGACACTTACAGTATAACAATGAGCAGATATTAGCACTAGCATTAGATCGCTAGCATTAGGAAGTTAGCATTAGCATTCAAACATTAACATTACTGTATTTGCCTATATACAAGAAGGGTTAAGCTTTAATGCCATCTGATCTCATATTCTCATGAAGGGTTATGCTTAAATGCCATCTGATGTCTTATTCTCATCATAGAGGACACTTACAGTATAACAATGAGCAGATATTAGCACTAGCATTAGATCGCTAGCATTAGCAAGTTAGCATTAGCATTCAAACATTAACATTACTGTATTTGCCTATATACAAGAAGGGTTAATTAAATGCCATCTGATCTCATATTCTCATGAAGGGTTATGCTTAAATGCCATCTGATCTCTTATTCATCATAGAGGACACTTACAGTATAACAATGACCAGATATTAGCACTAGCATTAGATCGCTAGCTTTAGCAAGTTAGCATTAGCATTCAAACATTAACATTACTGTATTTGCCTATATACAAGAAGGGTTATTTAAATGCCATCTGATCTCATATTCTCATGAAGGGTTATGCTTAAATGCCATCTGATCTCATATTCTCATCATAGAGGACAAATACAGTATGACAATGACCAGATATTAGCACTAGCATTAGATCGCTAGCATTAGCAAGTTAGCATTAGCATTCAAACATTAACATTACTGTATTTGCCTATATACAAGAATGGATAAGATTAAATGCCATCTGATCTCATATTCTCATGAAGGGTTATTCTTAAATGTCATCTGATGTCTTATTCTCATCATAGAGGACACTTACAGTATAACAATGACCAGATATTAGCACTAGCATTAGATCGCTAGCATTAGCAAGTTAGCATTAGCATTCAAACATTAACATTACTGTTTTTGCCTATATACAAGAAGGATTAATTAAATGCCATCTGATCTCATATTCTCATGAAGGGTTATGCTTAAATGCCATCTGATCTCATATTCCCATCATAGAGGACAAATACAGTATGACAATGACCAGATATTAGCACTAGCATTAGATCGCTAGCATTAGCAAGTTAGCATTAGCATTCAAACATTAACATTACTGTATTTGCCTATATACAAGAATGGATAAGCTTAAATGCCATCTGATCTCATATTCTCATGAAGGGTTATGCTTAAATGCCATCTGATGTCTTATTCTCATCATAGAGGACACTTACAGTATAACAATGACCAGATATTAGCACTAGCATTAGATCGCTAGCATTAGCAAGTTAGCATTAGCATTCAAACATTAACATTACTGTATTTGCCTATATACAAGAAGGGTTGATTAAATGCCATCTGATCTCATATTCTCATGAAGGGTTATGCTTAAATGCCATCTGATCTTTTATTCTCATCATAGAGGACACTTACAGTCAAACAATGACCAGATATTAGCACTAGCATTAGATCGCTAGCATTAGCAAGTTAGCATTAGCATTCAAACATTAACATTACTGTATTTGCCTATATACAAGAATGGGGTTTATTAAATGCCATCTGATCTCATATTCTCATGAAGGGTTATGCTTAAATGCCATCTGATGTCTTATTCTCATCATAGAGGACACTTACAGTATAACAATGAGCAGATATTAGCACTAGCATTAGATCGCTAGCATTAGCAAGTTAGCATTAGCATTCAAACATTAACATTACTGTATTTGCCTATATACAAGAATGGATGCTTTTAAATGCCATCTGATCTCATATTCTCATGAAGGGTTATGCTTAAATGCCATCTGATGTCTTATTCTCATCATAGAGGACACTTACAGTATAACAATGACCAGATATTAGCACTAGCATTAGATCGCTAGCATTAGCAAGTTAGCATTAGCATTCAAACATTAACATTACTGTATTTGCCTATATACAAGAAGGGTTTTTAAATGCCATCTGATCTCATATTCTCATGAAGGGTTATGCTTAAATGCCATCTGATGTCTTATTCTCATCATAGAGGACACTTACAGTATAACAATGACCAGATATTAGCACTAGCATTAGATCGCTAGCATTAGCAAGTTAGCATTAGCATTCAAACATTAACATTACTGTATTTGCCTATATACAAGAAGGGTTAATTAAATGCCATCTGATCTCATATTCTCATGAAGGGTTATGCTTAAATGCCATCTGATCTCTTATTCTCATCATAGAGGACACTTACAGTATAACAATGACCAGATATTAGCACTAGCATTAGATCGCTAGCATTAGCAAGTTAGCATTAGCATTCAAACATTAACATTACTGTATTTGCCTATATACAAGAATGGATAAGATTAAATGCCATCTGATCTCATATTCTCATGAAGGGTTATGCTTAAATGCCATCTGATGTCTTATTCTCATCATAGAGGACACTTACAGTATAACAATGAGCAGATATTAGCACTAGCATTAGATCGCTAGCATTAGCAAGTTAGCATTAGCATTCAAACATTAACATTACTGTATTTGCCTATATACAAGAATGGATAAGCATTAAATGCCATCTGATCTCATATTCTCATGAAGGGTTATATTTAAATGCCATCTGATGTCTTATTCTCATCATAGAGGACACTTACAGTATAACAATGACCAGATATTAGCACTAGCATTAGATCGCTAGCATTAGCAAGTTAGCATTAGCATTCAAACATTAACATTACTGTATTTGCCTATATACAAGAATGGATAAGCTTAAATGCCATCTGATCTCATATTCTCATGAAGGGTTATGCTTAAATGCCATCTGATGTCTTATTCTCATCATAGAGGACACTTACAGTATAACAATGACCAGATATTAGCACTAGCATTAGATCGCTAGCATTAGCAAGTTAGCATTAGCATTCAAACATTAACATTACTGTATTTGCCTATATACAAGAATGGATAAATTAAATGCCATCTGATCTCATATTCTCATGAAGGGTTATGCTTAAATGCCATCTGATCTCTTATTCTCATCATAGAGGACACTTACAGTATAACAATGACCAGATATTAGCACTAGCATTAGATCGCTAGCATTAGCAAGTTAGCATTAGCATTCAAACATTAACATTACTGTATTTGCCTATATACAAGAATGGATAAGCTTAAATGCCATCTGATCTCATATTCTCATGAAGGGTTATGCTTAAATGCCATCTGATGTCTTATTCTCATCATAGAGGACACTTACAGTATGACAATGAGCAGATATTAGCACTAGCATTAGATCGCTAGCATTAGCAAGTTAGCATTAGCATTCAAACATTAACATTACTGTATTTGCCTATATACAAGAATGGATAAGATTAAATGCCATCTGATCTCATATTCTCATGAAGGGTTATGCTTAAATGCCATCTGATGTCTTATTCTCATCATAGAGGACACTTACAGTATAACAATGAGCAGATATTAGCACTAGCATTAGATCGCTAGCATTAGCAAGTTAGCATTAGCATTCAAACATTAACATTACTGTATTTGCCTATATACAAGAAGGGTTTATTAAATGCCATCTGATCTCATATTCTCATGAAGGGTTATGCTTAAATGCCATCTGATGTCTTATTCTCATCATAGAGGACACTTACAGTATAACAATGAGCAGATATTAGCACTAGCATTAGATCGCTAGCATTAGCAAGTTAGCATTAGCATTCAAACATTAACATTACTGTATTTGCCTATATACAAGAATGGATAAGATTAAATGCCATCTGATCTCATATTCTCATGAAGGGTTATGCTTAAATGCCATCTGATGTCTTATTCTCATCATAGAGGACACTTACAGTATAACAATGACCAGATATTAGCACTAGCATTAGATCGCTAGCATTAGCAAGTTAGCATTAGCATTCAAGTTAACATTAGTATTTCAAACACAAGAACATTACTTTATTTTAATATTCTCAAGAAGGGTTATGCTTAATTGCCATCTGATTTCATATTCTCATTATAGAGTACACTTACAGTATGACAATGAGCAGATATTAGCACTAGCATTAGATCGCTAGCATTAGCAAGTTAGCATTAGCATTCAGACATTAACATTACTGTATTTGCCTATATACAAGAATGGATAAGCTTTTAATGCCATCTGATCTCATATTCTCATGAAGGGTTATGCTTAAATGCCATCTGATGTATTATTCTCATCATAGAGGACACTTACAGTATTACAATGAGCAGATATTAGCACTAGCATTAGATCTCTAGCATTAGCAAGTTAGAAATTAGCATTCAAACATTAACATTACTGTATTTGCCTATATACAAGAATGGATTAGCTTTAATTCCATCTGATCTCATATTCTCATGAAGGGTTATGCTTAAATGCCATCTGATCTCTTATTCTCATCATAAAGGACACTTACAGTATAACAATGACCAGATATTAGCACTAGCATTAGATCGCTAGCATTAGCAAGTTAGCATTAGCATTCAGACATTAACATTACTTTATTTGCCTACATACAAGAAGGGTTAATTAAATGCCATCTGATCTCATATTCTCATGAAGGGTTATGCTTAAATGCCATCTGATCTCATTTTCCCATCATAGAGGACACTTACAGTATGACAATGAGCAGATATTAGCACTCGCATTAGATCGCTAGCATTAGCAAGTTAGCATTAGCATTCAGACATTAACATTACTGTATTTGCCTATATACAAGAATGGATAAGATTGAATGCCATCTGATCTCATATTCTCATGAAGAGATATGTTTAAATGCCATCTGATCTTTTATTCTCATCATAGAGGACACTTAAAGTTTAACAATGAGCAGATATTAGCACTAGGATTAGATCGCTAGTTAGCATTAGCATTCAGACATTAACATTACTGTATTTGAATATATACAAGTTGGGTTAATCTTTATTGCCATCTGATCTCATATTCTCATCATAGAGTACCATCTTACAGTATAACAATGACTAGATATTAGCACTAGCATTAGATCGCTAGTTAGCATTAGCATTCAAACATTAACATTACTGTATTTGCCTATATACAAGAATGGATAAGATTGAATGCCATCTGATCTCATATTCTCATGAAGAGATATGTTTAAATGCCATCTGATCTCTTATTCTCATCATAGAGGACACTTACAGTTTAACAATGAACAGATATTAGCACTAGCATTAGATCGCTAGTTAGAATTAGCATTCAGACATTAACATTACTGTATTTGCCTAAATACAAGAATAAATTAGATTAAATGCCATCTGATCTCATATTCTCATAAACAGATATGTTTAAATGCCATCTGATCTCTTATTCTCATCATATAGGACACTTACAGTTTAACAATGACCAGATATTAGCACTAGCATTAGATAGCTAGTTAGCATTAGCATTCAGATATTAACATTACTGTATTTGCCTATATACAAGAATGGATAAGATTAAATGCCATCTGATCTCATATTCTCATAAAGAGTTATGTTTAAATGCCATCTGATCTCTTATTCTCATCATTGAGGACACTTAAAGTTTAACAATGACCACATATTAGCACTAGCATTAGCATTAGCATTAGTTAGCATTAGCATTCAGACATTAACATTACTGTATTTGAATATATATGCCATATTCTCATTAATCTTTAATTGCCATCTGATCTCATATTCTCATCATAGAGTACACTTACAGTATAAAAATGAGCAGATATTAGCACTAGCATTAGATTGCTAGCATTAGCAAGTTAGCATTAGCATTCAAACATTAACATTACTGTATTTGCCTATATACAAGAATGGATAAGCTTTAATGCCATCTGATCTCATATTCTCATGCAGGGTTATGCTTAAATGCCATCTGATGTCTTATTCTCATCATAGAGGACACTTACAGTATAACAATGAACAGATATTAGCACTAGCATTAGATCGCTAGCATTAGCAAGTTAGCATTAGCATTCAAACATTAACATAACTGTATTTGCCTATATACAAGAAGGGTTTATTAAATGCCATCTGATCTCATATTCTCATGAAGGGTTATGCTTAAATGCCATCTGATCTCTTATTTTCATCATAAAGGACACTTAACGGTATGACAATGACCAGATATTAGCACTAGCATTAGATCGCTAGCATTAGCAGTTTGGAATTGGCAATCAAACATTAACATTACTGTATTTGAATATATACAAGAAGGGTTAATTAAATGCCATCTGATCTAATATTCTCATGAAGGGTAATGCTTAAATGCCATCTGATCTCATATTCCCATCATAGAGGACACTTACAGTATGACAATGAGCAGATATTAGCACTTGCATTAGATCGCTAGCATTAGCAAGTTAGCATTAGCAATCAGATATTAACATTACTCTATTTGATATATATACAAGAAGGGTTAAGCTTTTTATTGCCATCTGATCTCATATTCTCATCATAGAGTACACGTACAGTATAACAATGACTAAATATTAGGACTAGCATTAGATTGCTAGCATTAGCAAATGAGCATTAGCATTCAAACATTAACATTACTGGATTTGCATATATACAAGAATGGATAAGCTTTTAATGCCATCTGATCTCATAATCTCATGCAGGGTTATGCTTAAATGCCATCTGATGTCTTATTCTCATCATAGAGGACACTTACAGTATTACAATGAGCAGATTTTAGCACTAGCATTAAATCGCTAGCATTAGCAGTTTAGCATTAGCATTCAAACATTAACATTACTGTATTTGCCAATATACAACAATGGATAAGCATAAATGCCATCTGAACTCATATTCTCATGCAGGGTTATGCTTAAATGCGATCTGATGTCTTATTCTAATCATATAGGACACTTACAGTATAACAATGAACAGATCTTAGCACTAGCATTAGATCGCTAGCATTAGCAAGTTAGCATTAGCATTCAAACATTAACATAACTGTATTTGCCTATATACAAGAAGGGTTTATTAAAAGCCATCTGATCTCATATTCTCATGAAGGGTTATGCTTAAATGCCAACTGATCTCTTATTCTCATCATAAAGGACACTTACAGTATAACAATGACCAGATATTAGCACTAGCATTAGATCGCTAGCATTAGAAGTTAGCATTAGCAATCAAACATTAACATTACTGTATTTGAATATATACAAGAAGGGTTAATTAAATGCCATCTGATCTCATATTCCCATCATAGCCAGGACACTTTCAGTATGACAATAAGTAGACAATTAGCAGATATTAGCACTAGCATTAGATCGCTAGCATTAGCAATCATTACATTAACATTAACATTACTGTATTTGCCTATATACAAGAATGGATAAGATTAAATGCCATCTGATCACATATTCTCATGCAGGGTTATGCATAAATGCCATCTGATGTCTTATTCTCATCATAGAGGACACTTAAAGTATAACAATGAACAGATATTAGCACTAGCATTAGATCGCTAGCATTAGCAAGTTAGCTTTAGCATTCAAACATTAACATTACTGTATTTGCCTATATACAAGAAGGGTTGATTAAAAGCCATCTGATCTCATATTCTCATGAAGGGTTATGCTTAAATGCCATCTGATCTCTTATTCTCATCAAAAAGGACACTTACCATAAAAATGACCAGATATTAGCACTAGCATTAGATCGCTAGCATTAGCAAGTTAGCATTAGCATTCAAACATTAACATTACTGTATTTGAATATATACAAGAAGGGTTAATTAAATGCCATCTGATCTCATATTCTCATGAAGGGTTATACTTAAATGCCATCTGATCTCATATTCTCATCATAGAGGACACTTACAGTATGACAATGAGCAGATATTAGCACTAGCATTAGATCGCTAGATAGCTAGCATTAGCAACATTTAGCATTAGCATTCAAACATTAACATTAAATGCCAACTGTATTTCTGAATATATAATACAATGAGAATGGACAAGCATTAAATGCCATTTGATCTCATATTCTCATGCCTATATAAAAAATGGATATGTTTAAATGCCATCTGATCTCATATTCTCATCATAGAGGACACTTACAGTATAACAATGAACAGATATTAGCACTAGCATTAGATCGCTAGCATTAGCAAGTTAGCATTAGCATTCAAACATTAACATTACTGTATTTGCCTATATACAAGAATGGATAAGATTAAATGCCATCTGATCTCATATTCTCATGAAAAGATATGTTTAAATGCCATCTGATCTCTTATTTCTCATCATAGAGGACACTTACAGTTTAACAATGACCAGATATTAGCACTAGCATTAGATCGCTAGTTAGCATTAGCATTAGCATTCAAACATTAACATTACTGTATTTGCCTATATACATGAATGGATAAGATTAAATGCCATCTGATCTCATATTCTCATGAAGAGATATGTTTAAATGCCATCTGATCTCTTATTCTCATCATAGAGGACACTTACAGTATTACAATGAGCAGATTTTAGCACTAGCATTAAATCGCTAGCATTAGCAGTTTAGCATTAGCATTCAAACATTAACATTACTGTATTTGCCTATATACAACAATGGATAAATTAAATGCCATCTGATCTCATATTCTCATGCAGGGTTATGCTTAAATGCGATCTGATGTCTTATTCTAATCATATAGGACACTTACAGTATAACAATGAACAGATATTAGCACTAGCATTAGATCGCTAGCATTAGCAAGTTAGCATTAGCATTCAAACATTAACATAACTGTATTTGCCTATATACAAGAAGGGTTTATTAAATGCCATCTGATCTCATATTCTCATGAAGGGTTATGCTTAAATGCCATCTGATCTCTTATTCTCATCATAAAGGACACTTACAGTATAACAATGACCAGATATTAGCACTAGCATTAGATCGCTAGCATTAGAAGTTAGCATTAGCAATCAAACATTAACATTACTGTATTTGAATATATACAAGAAGGGGTTAATTAAATGCCATCTGATCTCATATTCTCATCATAGAGGACACTTTCAGTATGACAATAAGCAGATATTAGCACTAGCATTAGATCGCTAGCATTAGCAAGTTAGCATTAGCAATCAAACATTAACATTACTGTATTTGCCTATATACAAGAATGGATAAGATTAAAATGCCATCTGATCTCATATTCTCATGAAGGGTTATGCTTAAATGCCATCTGATGTCTTATTCTCATCATAGAGGACACTTAAAGTATAACAATGAACAGATATTAGCACTAGCATTAGATCGCTAGCATTAGCAAGTTAGCATTAGCATTCAAACATTAACATTACTGTATTTGCCTATATACAAGAAGGGTTGATTAAATGCCATCTGATCTCATATTCTCATGAAGGGTTATGCTTAAATGCCATCTGATCTCTTATTCTCATCAAAGAGGACACATACAGTATAAAAATGACCAGATATTAGCACTAGCATTAGATCGCTAGCATTAGCAAGTTAGCATTAGCATTCAAACATTAACATTACTGTATTTGAATATATACAAGAATGGATAAATTAAATGCCATCTGATCTCATATTCTCATGAAGGGTTATGTTTAAATGCCATCTGATCTCTTATTCTCATCATAGAGGACACTTACAGTATAACAATGAGCAGATATTAGCACTAGCATTAGATCGCTAGCATTAGCAAGTTAGCATTAGCATTCAGACATTAACATTACTGTATTTGCCTATATACAAGAATGGATAAGATTGAATGCCATCTGATCTCATATTCTCATGAAAAGATATGTTTAAATGCCATCTGATCTCTTATTCTCATCATAGAGGACACTTACAGTTTAACAATGACCAGATATTAGCACTAGCATTAGATCGCTAGTTAGCATTAGCATTAGACATTAACATTACTGTATTTGCCTATATACAAGAATGGATAAGATTAAATGCCATCTGATCTCATATCTCATGAAGAGTTATGTTTAAATGCCATCTGATCTCATATTCTCATGAAGGGTTATGCTTAAATGCCATCTGATCTCATATTCCCATCAAAGAGGACACTTACAGTATGACAATCAGCAGATATTAGCACTAGCATTAGATCGCTAGCATTATGGATAAGTTAGCATTAGCATTCAAACATTAACATTACTGTATTTCATATATACAAGAATGGATAAGCATAAATGCTATCTGATCTCATATTCTCATGAAGGGTTATGCTTAAATGCCATCTGATCTCTTATTCACATCATAAAGGACACTTACAGTATAACAATGAGCAGATATTAGCACTAGCATTAGATCGCTAGCATTAGCAAGTTAGCATTAGCATTCAAACATTAACATTACTGTATTTGCCTATATGCAAGAAGGGTTATTTAAATGCCATCTGATCTCATATTCTCATGAAGGGTTATGCTTAAATGCCATCTGATCTCATATTCCCATCATAGAGGACAAATACAGTATGACAATGACCAGATATTAGCACTAATATTAGATCGCTAGCATTAGCAAGTTAGCATTAGCATTCTAACATTAACATTACTGTATTTGCCTATATACAAGAATGGATAAGCATAAATGCTATCTGATCTCAAATTCTCATAAAGGGTTATGCTTAAATGTCATCTGATGTCTTAATCTTATCATAGAGGACACTTACAGTATAGCAATGACCAGATATTAGCACTAGCATTAGATCGCTAGCATTAGCAAGTTAGCATTAGCATTCAAACATTAACGTTACTGTTTTTGCCTATATACAGAAGGGTTAATTAAATTCCATCTGATCTCATATTCTCATGAAGGGTTATGCTTAAATGCCATCTGTTCTCATATTCCCATCATAGAGGACAAATACAGTATGACAATGACCAGATATTAGCACTAGCATTAGATCGCTAGCATTAGCAAGTTAGCATTAGCTTTCAAACATTAACATTACTTTATTTGCCTATATACAAGAATGGATAAGCTTAAATGCCATCTGTTCTCATATTCTCATGAAGGGTTATGCTTAAATGCCATCTGATGTCTTATTCTCATCATAGAGGACACTTACAGTATAACAATGACCAGATATTAGCACTAGCATTAGATCACTAGCATTAGGAAGTTAGAATTAGCATTCAAACATTAACATTCATGTATTTGCCTATATACAAGGTTATGTTTTTAATTGCCATCTGATCTCATATTCTCATCATAGAGTACACGTACAGTATAACAATCACCAGATATTAGCACTAGCATTAGATCGCTGGCTTTAGCAAGTTAGTATTAGCATTCAAACATTAACATTACTGTATTTGCATATATACAAGAATGGATAAGCATAAATGCTATCTGATCTCATATTCTCATCAAGGGTTATGCTTAAATGTCATCTGATCTCAAATTCCCATCATAGAGTACAAATACAGTATGACAATGACCAGGTATTAGCACTAGCATTAGATTGCTAGCATTAGCAAGTTAGCATTAGCATTCAAACACTAACATGACTGTATTTGCCTATATACAAGAAGGGTTTTTTAAAAGCCATCTGATCTCATATTCGCATGAAGGGTTATGCTAAAATGCCATCTGATGTCTTATTCTAATCAAAGAGGACACTTACAGTATAACAATGAGCAGATATTAGCACTAGCATTAGATCTCTAGCATTAGCAAGTTAGCATTAGCATTCAAACATTAACATTACTGTATTTGCCTAAATACAAGAAGGGTTATTTAAATGCCATCTGATCTCATATTCTCATGCAGGGTTATGGTAAAATGCCATCTGATGTCTTATTCTAATCATAGAGGACACTTACAGTATAACAACGAACAGATATTAGCACTAGCATTAGATCGCTAGCATTAGCAGTTTGGAATTGGCAATCAAACATTAACATTACTGTATTTGTATATATACAAGAAGGGTTAATTAAATGCCATCTGATCTAATATTCTCATGAAGGGTAATGCTTAAATGCCATCTGATCTCATATTCCCATCATAGAGGACACTTACAGTATGACAATGAGCAGATATTAGCACTAGCATTAGATCGCTAGCATTAGCAAGTTAGCATTAGCAAACAGACATTAACATTACTGTATTTGCCTATATACAAGAATGGATAAGATTAAATGCCATCTGATCTCATATTCTCATGAAGGGTTATGCTTAAATGACATCTGATGTTTTATTCTCATCATAGAGGACAAATACAGTATAACAATGACCAGATATTAGCACTAGCATTAGATCGCTAGCATTAGGAAGTTAGAATTAGCATTCAAACATTAACATTACTCTATTTGCCTATATACAAGAAGGGTTAAGCTTTATTGCCATCTGATCTCATATTCTCATGAAGGGTTATGCTTAAATTCCATCTGATGTCATTTTGTCATCATAGAGGACACATACAGAATAACAATGAGCTGATATTAGCACTAGCATTAGATCGCTAGCATTAGCAAGTTAGCCTTTGCATTCAAACATTAACATTACTGTATTAGCCTATATACAAGAAGGGTTAATTAAATGCCATCTGATCTCATATTCTCATGAAGGGTTATGCTTAAATGCCATCTGATCTCATATTCCCATCATAGAGGACAAATACAGTATAACAATGACCAGATATTAGCACTAGCATTAGATCGCTAGCATTAGCAAGTTAGCATTAGCATTCAAACATTAACATTACTGTATTTGCCTATATACAAGAATGGATAAACATAAATGCTATCTGATCTCATATTCTCATGAAGGGTTATGCTTAAATGCCATCTGATCTCATATTCCCATCATAGAGGACAAATACAGTATGACAATGACCAGATATTAGCACTAATATTAGATCGCTAGCATTAGCAAGTTAGCATTAGCATTCTAACATTAACATTACTGTATTTGCCTATATACAAGAATGGATAAGCATAAATGCTATCTGATCTCAAATTCTCATAAAGGGTTATGCTTAAATGTCATCTGATGTCTTAATCTTATCATAGAGGACACTTACAGTATAACAATGACCAGATATTAGCACTAGCATTAGATCGCTAGCATTAGCAAGTTAGCATTAGCATTCAAACATTAACATTACTGTTTTGCCTATATACAGGAAGGGTTAATTAAATTCCATCTGATCTCATATTCTCATGAAGGGTTATGCTTAAATGCCATCTGTTCTCATATTCCCATCATAGAGGACAAATACAGTATGACAATGACCAGTTATTAGCACTAGCATTAGATCGCTAGCATTAGCAAGTTAGCATTAGCTTTCAAACATTAACATTACTTTATTTGCCTATATACAAGAATGGACAAACTTAAATGCCATCTGTTCTCATATTCTCATGAAGGGTTATGCTTAAATGCCATCTGATGTCTTATTCTCATCATAGAGGACACTTATAGTATAACAATGAGCAGATATTAGCACTATCATTAGATCTCTAGCATTAGCAAGTTAGCATTAGCATTCAAACATTAACATTACTGTATTTGCCTAAATACAAGAAGGGTTATTTAAATGCCATCTGATCTCATATTCTCATGAAGGGTTATGCTTAAATGTCATCTGATCTCATATTCCCATCATAGAGTACAAATACAGTATGACAATGACCAGGTATTAGCACTAGCATTAGATTGCTAGCATTAGCAAGTTAGCATTAGCATTCAAACATTAACATGACTGTATTTGCCTATATACAAGAAGGGTTTATTAAAAGCCATCTGATCTCATATTCGCATGAAGGGTTATGCTTAAATGCCATCTGATGTCTTATTCTAATCAAAGAGGACACTTACAGTATAACAATGAGCAGATATTAGCACTAGCATTAGATCTCTAGCATTAGCAAGTTAGCATTAGCATTCAAACATTAACATTACTGTATTTGCCTAAATACAAGAAGGGTTAATTAAATGCCATCTGATCTCATATTCTCATGAAGGGTTATGCTTAAATGCCATCTGATGTCTTATTCCCATCATAGAGGACACTTACAGTATAACAATGAGCAGATATTAGCACTAGCATTAGATCTCTAGCATTAGCAAGTTAGCATTAGCATTCAAACATTAACATTACTGTATTTGCCTATATACAAGAAGGGTTTATTAAATGCCATCTGATCTCATATTCTCATGAAGGGTTATGCTTAAATGCCATCTGATGTCTTATTCTCATCATAGAGGACACTTACAGTATAACAATGAGCAGATATTAGCACTAGCATTAGATCGCTAGCATTAGCAAGTTAGCATTAGCATTCAAACATTAACATTACTGTATTTGCCTATATACAAGAAGGGTTAATTAAATGCCATCTGATCTCATATTCTCATGAAGGGTTATGCTTAAATGCCATCTGATGTCTTATTCTCATCATAGAGGACACTTACAGTATAACAATGACCAGATATTAGCACTAGCATTAGATCGCTAGCATTAGCAAGTTAGCATTAGCATTCAAACATTAACATTACTGTATTTGCCTATATACAAGAAGGGTTAATTAAATGCCATCTGATCTCATATTCTCATGAAGGGTTATGCTTAAATGCCATCTGATGTCTTATTCTCATCATAGAGGACACTTACAGTATAACAATGAGCAGATATTAGCACTAGCATTAGATCGCTAGCATTAGCAAGTTAGCATTAGCATTCAAACATTAACATTACTGTATTTGCCTATATACAAGAATGGATTAATTAAATGCCATCTGATCTCATATTCTCATGAAGGGTTATGCTTAAATGCCATCTGATCTCTTATTCTCATCATAAGGACATTACAGTATAACAATGACCAGATATTAGCACTAGCATTAGATCGCTAGCATTAGCAAGTTAGCATTAGCATTCAAACATTAACATTACTGTATTTGCCTATATACAAGAAGGGTTAATTAAATGCCATCTGATCTCATATTCTCATGAAGGGTTATGCTTAAATGCCATCTGATCTCATATTCCCATCATAGAGGACACTTACAGTATAACAATGACCAGATATTAGCACTAGCATTAGATCGCTAGCATTAGCAAGTTAGCATTAGCATTCAAACATTAACATTACTGTATTTGCCTATATACAAGAATGGATAAACATTAAATATCTGATCTCATATTCTCATAAAGGGTTATCTTAAATCATCTGATTCTTATTCATCATAGAGGACACTTACAGTATAACAATGACCAGATATTAGCACTAGCATTAGATCGCTAGCATTAGCAAGTTAGCATTAGCATTCAAACATTAACATTACTGTATTTGCCTATATACAAGAAGGGTTAATTAAATGCCATCTGATCTCATATTCTCATGAAGGGTTATGCTTAAATGCCATCTGATCTCTTATTCTCATCATAGAGGACAAATACAGTATAACAATGACCAGATATTAGCACTAGCATTAGATCGCTAGCATTAGTTAGCATTAGCAAGTTAACATTAGCATTCAAGAATTAACATTAAATTATTTGATCTCATATTCTCAAGAAGGGTTATGCTTAAATGCCATCTGATCTCATATTCTCATCATAGGGACACTTACAGTATGACAATGAGCAGATATTAGCACTAGCATTAGATCGCTAGCATTAGCAAGTTAGCATTAGCATTCAAACATTAACATTACTGTATTTGCCTATATACAAGAATGGATAAGATTAAATGCCATCTGATCTCATATTCTCATGAAGGGTTATGCTTAAATTGCCATCTGATCTCTTATTCTCATCATAGAGGACACTTACAGTATAACAATGACCAGATATTAGCACTAGCATTAGATCGCTAGCATTAGCAAGTTAGCATTAGCATTCAAACATTAACATTACTGTATTTGCCTATATACAAGAATGGATAATTAAATGCCATCTGATCTCATATTCTCATGAAGGGTTATGCTTAAATGCCATCTGATCTCATATTCCCATCATAGAGGACACTTACAGTATAACAATGAGCAGATATTAGCACTAGCATTAGATCGCTAGCATTAGCAAGTTAGCATTAGCATTCAAACATTAACATTACTGTATTTGCCTATATAAAAGAATGGATAAGATTAAATGCCATCTGATCTCATATTCTCATGAAGGGTTATGCTTAAATGCCATCTGATATCTTATTCTCATCATAGAGGACATTTACAGTATAACAATGAACAGATATTAGCACTAGCATTAGATTGCTAGCATTAGCAAGTTAGCATTAGCATTCAAACATTAACATTACTGTATTTGCCTATATACAAGAAGGGTTATTGAAAAAAGCCATCTGATCTCATATTCTCATGAAGGGTTATGCTTAAATGCCATCTGATCTCTTATTCTCATCATAAAGGACACTTACAGTATAACAATGAACAGATATTAGCACTAGCATTAGATCGCTAGCATTAGCAAGTTAGCATTAGCATTCAAACATTAACATTACTGTATTTGAATATATACAAGAAGGGTTAATTAAATGCCATCTGATCTCATATTCTCATGAAGGGTTATGCTTAAATGCCATCTGATCTCTTATTCTCATCATAGAGGACACTTACAGTATAACAATGAGCAGATATTAGCACTAGCATTAGATCGCTAGCATTAGCAAGTTAGCATTAGCATTCAAACATTAACATTACTGTATTTGAATATATACAAGAATGGAAGGGTTAATTCTTGAAGGGTTATGTTTAAATGCCATCTGATCTCATATTCTCATCATAGAGGACACTTACAGTATAACAATGACCAGATATTAGCACTAGCATTAGATCGCTAGCATTAGCATTAGCATTAGCATTCAAGACATTAACATTACTGTATTTCTATATACAAGAATGGATAACATTAAATGCCATCTGATCTCATATTCTCATGAAGGGTTATCTTTAAATGCCATCTGATCTCATATTCTCATCATAGAGGACACTTACAGTATAACAATGACCAGATATTAGCACTAGCATTAGATCGCTAGCATTAGCAAGTTAGCATTAGCATTCAAACATTAACATTACTGTATTTGCCTATATACAAGAAGGGTAAAATTAAATGCCATCTGATCTCATATTCTCATGAAGGGTTATGTTTAAATGCCATCTGATCTCTTATTCTCATCATAGAGGACACTTACAGTATAACAATGAGCAGATATTAGCACTAGCATTAGATCGCTAGCATTAGCAAGTTAGCATTAGCATTCAAACATTAACATTACTGTATTTGAATATATACAAGAATGGATAAGCTTAAATGCCATCTGATCTCATATTCTCATCAAGGGTTACTTTAAATGACATCTGATCTCTTATTCTCATCATAGAGGACAGATTTCTACAATGAGCAGATATTAGCACTAGCATTAGATCGCTAGCATAACATTATTGCATTCAAACATTAACATTACAAGAATGGAGAAGGGTTAATTAAATGCCATCTGATCTCATATTCTCATGAAGGGTTATGTTTAAATGCCATCTGATCTCTTATTCTCATCATAGAGGACACTTACAGTATAACAATGACCAGATATTAGCACTAGCATTAGATCGCTAGCATTAGCAAGTTAGCATTAGCATTCAAACATTAACATTACTGTATTTGCCTATATACAAGAATGGTTAATTAAATGCCATCTGATCTCATATTCTCATGAAGGGTTATGCTTAAATGCCATCTGATCTCATATTCCCATCATAGAGGACACTTACAGTATAACAATGAGCAGATATTAGCACTAGCATTAGATCGTCTAGCATTAGCAAGTTAGCATTAGCATTCAAACATTAACATTACTGTATTTGCCTATATACAAGAATGGATAAATTAAATGCCATCTGATCTCATATTCTCATGAAGGGTTATGCTTAAATGCCATCTGATGTCTTATTCTCATCATAGAGGACACTTACAGTATAACAATGAGCAGATATTAGCACTAGCATTAGATCGCTAGCATTAGCAAGTTAGCATTAGCATTCAAACATTAACATTACTGTATTTGCCTAAATACAAGAAGGGTTAATTAAATGCCATCTGATCTCATATTCTCATGAAGGGTTATGCTTAAATGCCATCTGATCTCATATTCCCATCATAGAGGACAAATACAGTATAACAATGAGCAGATATTAGCACTAGCATTAGATCGCTAGCATTAGCAAGTTAGCATTAGCATTCAAACATTAACATTACTGTATTTGCCTATATACAAGAATGGATTATTAAATGCCATCTGATCTCATATTCTCATGAAGGGTTATGCTTAAATGCCATCTGATGTCTTATTCTCATCATAGAGGACACTTACAGTATAACAATGAGCAGATATTAGCACTAGCATTAGATCGCTAGCATTAGCAAGTTAGCATTAGCATTCAAACATTAACATTACTGTATTTGCCTAAATAAAAGAATGGATAAGATTAAATGCCATCTGATCTCATATTCTCATGAAGGGTTATGCTAAAATGCCATCTGATCTCTTATTCTCATCATAGAGGACACTTACAGTATAACAATGACCAGATATTAGCACTAGCATTAGATCGCTAGCATTAGCAAGTTAGCATTAGCATTCAAACATTAACATTACTGTATTTGCCTATATACAAGAAGGGTTAATTTAAATGCCATCTGATCTCATATTCTCATGAAGGGTTATGCTTAAATGCCATCTGATCTCTTATTCTCATCATAGAGGACACTTACAGTATAACAATGAGCAGATATTAGCACTAGCATTAGATCGCTAGCATTAGCAAGTTAGCATTAGCATTCAAACATTAACATTACTGTATTTGAATATATACAAGAAGGGTTAATTAAATGCCATCTGATCTCATATTCTCATGAAGGGTTATGCTTAAATGACATCTGATCTCTTATTCCCATCATAGAGGACACTTACAGTATAACAATGACCAGATATTAGCACTAGCATTAGATCGCTAGCATTAGCAAGTTAGCATTAGCATTCAAACATTAACATTACTGTATTTGAATATATACAAGAAGGGTTAATTAAATGCCATCTGATCTCATATTCTCATCATATGCTTAAATGCCATCTGATCTCATATTCTCATCATAGAGGACATTAGTATAACAATGACCAGATATTAGCACTAGCATTAGAGCATTAGCAAGTTAGCATTAGCATTCAAACATTAACATTACTGTATTTGCCTATATACACAAGAATGGATAAGATTAAATGCC
Organism: Gymnothorax javanicus; assembly: GCA_029692085.1. Lineage (NCBI taxonomy): Eukaryota > Metazoa > Chordata > Actinopteri > Anguilliformes > Muraenidae > Gymnothorax > Gymnothorax javanicus. The sequence goes on along the minus strand of CM056197.1, from coordinate 22,087,681 downwards.
ATCTGATCTCATATTCTCATGAAGGGTTATGCTTAAATGCCATCTGATGTCTTATTCTCATCATAGAGGACACTTACAGTATAACAATGAGCAGATATTAGCACTAGCATTAGATCGCTAGCATTAGCAAGTTAGCATTAGCATTCAAACATTAACATTACTGTATTTGCCTATATTAAAAGAAGGGATAATTAAATGCCATCTGAACTCATATTCTCATGAAGGGTTATGCTTAAATGCCATCTGATCTCTTATTCTCATCATAGAGGACACTTACAGTATAACAATGACCAGATATTAGCACTAGCATTAGATCGCTAGCATTAGCAAGTTAGCATTAGCATTCAAACATTAACATTACTGTATTTGCCTATATACAAGAATGGATAAATTAAATGCCATCTGATCTCATATTCTCATGAAGGGTTATGTTTAAATGCCATCTGATCTCTTATTCTCATCATAGAGGACACTTACAGTATAACAATGACCAGATATTAGCACTAGCATTAGATCGCTAGCATTAGCAAGTTAGCATTAGCATTCAAACATTAACATTACTGTATTTGCCTATATACAAGAAGGGTTAATTAAAAGCCATCTGATCTCATATTCTCATGAAGGGTTATGCTTAAATGCCATCTGATCTCTTATTCTCATCATAAAGGACACTTACAGTATAACAATGACCAGATATTAGCACTAGCATTAGATCGCTAGCATTAGCAAGTTAGCATTAGCATTCAAACATTAACATTACTTTATTTGAATATATACAAGAAGGGTTGTTAAATGCCATTGCCATCTGATAAATCATATTCTCATCCATCATAGAGGACACTTACAGTATGACAATGAGCAGATATTAGCACTAGCATTAGATTGCTAGCATGAGCAAGTTAGCATTAGCATTCAGACATTAACATTACTGTATTTGCCTGTATACAAGAATGGATAAGATTAAATGCCATCTGATCTCATATTCTCATGATGAGTAATGTTTAATTGCCATCTGATCTCTTATTCTCATCATAGAGGACACTTACAGTTTAACAATGACCAGATATTAGCACTAGCATTAGATCGCTAGCATTAGCAAGTTAGCATTAGCATTCAAACATTAACATTACTGTATTTGCCTATATACAAGAATGGATAAGATTTAATGCCATCTGATCTCATATTCTCATGAAGGGTTATGCCATAATGCCATCTGATGTCTTATTCTCATCATAGAGGACACTTACAGTATAACAATGAGCAGATATTAGCACTAGCATTAGATCTAGCTAGCATTAGCAAGTTAGCATTAGTATTCAAACATTAACATGACTGTATTTGCCTATATACAAGAAGGGTTAATTAAATGCCATCTGATCTCATATTCTCATGAAGGGTTATGCTTAAATGCCATCTGATGTCATATTCCCATCAGAGAGGACACTTACAGTATAACAATGAGCAGATATTAGCACTAGCATTAGATCGCTAGCATTAGCAAGTTAGCATTAGCATTCAAACATTAACATTACTGTATTTGCCTATATACAAAAATGGATATTTAAATGCCATCTGATCTCATATTCTCATGAAGGGTTATGCTTAAATGCCATCTGATGTCTTATTCTCATCATAGAGGACACTTAAAGTATTACAATGAGCAGATATTAGCACTAGCATTAGATCACTAGCATTAGCAAGTTAGCATTAGCATTCAAACATTAACATTACTGTATTTGCCTATATACAAGATTGGTAATTTAATTGCCATCTGATCTCATATTCTCATGCAGGGTTATGCTAAAATGCCATCTGATGTCTTATTCTCATCATAGAGGACACTTACAGTATAACAATGAACAGATATTAGCACTAGCATTTGATCGCTAGCATTAGCAAGTTAGCATTAGCATTCAAACTTTAAGATTACTGTATTTGCCTATTTACAAGAAGGGTTAATTAAAAGGCATCTGATCTAATATTCTCATGGAGGGTTATGCTTAAATGCCATCTGATCTCTTATTCTCATTATAAGGACACTTACAGTATAACAATGACCAGATATTAGCACTAGCATTAGATCGCTAGCATTAGCAATTTACCATGAGCAATCAAACATTAACATTACTCTATTGAATATATACAATAAGTGTTAATTAAATGCCATCTGATCTCATATTCTCATGAAGGGTTATGCTTAAATGACATATGATCTCATATTCCATCATAGAGGACACTTACAGTCTAACAATGACCAGATACTAGCACTAGCATTAGATCGCTAGTTAACATTAGCAAGTTAGCATTAGCATTCAAACTTTAAGATTACTATATTTGCCTATATAAAAGAAGGGTTAATTAAAAGGCATCTGATCTCATATTCTCATGAAGGGTTATGCTTAAATGCCATCTGATCTCTTATTCTCATCATAAAGGACATTCTCATCTTACAGTATAACAATGACCAGATATTAGCACTAGCATTAGATAACTAGCATTAGCAAGTTAGCACAAGCATTCAGAAATTAACATTACTGTATTTGCCTATATACAAGAAGGGTTAATTATAAGATATCTGATCTCATATTCTCATGAAGGGTTATGCTTAAATGCCATCTGATCTCTTATTCTCATTATAAAAAGGACACTTACAGTATAACAATGACCAGATATTAGCACTAGCATTAGAATCGCTAGCATTAGTAAGTTAGCATTAGCATTCAAACATTAACATTACTGTATTGAATATATACAAGAAGGGTTAATTTTATTGCCATCTGATCTCGCATATTCTCATCATAGATATACACGTACAGTATAACAATGACCAGATATTAGCTCTTGCATTATATTTCTAGCATTAACATTACTGTTAGCATTAGCATTCAAACATTAACATTACTGTATTGAATATATACAAGAAGGGTTAATCTTTATTGCCAACTGATCCTCATATTCTCATCATAGAGTTTTTACAGTATAACTATGACCAGATATTAGCACTAGCATTAGATCGCTAGAATTAGCAAGTTAGCACTAGCATTCAGAAATTAACATTACTGTATTTGCCTATATACAAGAAGGGTTAATTAAAAGCTATCTGATCTCATATTCTCATGAAGGGTTATGCTTCAATGCCATCTGATCTCTTTATTCTCATCATGAAGGACACTTACAGTATAACAATAAGCAGATATTAGCACTAGCATTAGATCGCTAGCAGTAGCAAGTTAGCATTAGCATTCAAATATTAACATTATTTTTATTTGAATATATACAAGAAGGGTTGTTTTATTGACATCTGATATCATATTCTCATCACAGAGTAACACTTACAGTATGACAATGAGCAGATATTAGCACTAGCATTAGATTGCTAGCATGAGCGAGTTAGCATTCGCATTCAGACATTAACATTACTGTATTTGCCTGTATACAAGAATGGATAAGATTAAATGCCATCTGATCTCATATTCTCATGATGAGTAATGTTTAATTGCCATCTGATCTCTTATTCTCATCATAGAGACACTTACAGTTTAACAATGAACAGATATTAGCACTAGCATTAGATCGGGTAGCATTAGTGTTAGCATTAGCATTAAAACATTAACATTACTGTATTTGCCTATATACAAGAAGGGTTAATTAAAAGCCATCTGATCTCATATTCTCATGAAGGGTTATGCTTAAATGACATCTGATCACATATTCCCATCAGAGAGGACACTTACAGTATTACATTGAGCAGATATTAGCACTAGCATTAGATCGTCTAGCAATAGCAAGTTAGCATTAGCATTCAAACATTAACATTACTGTATTTGCCTATATACAAGAATGGATAAGCTTTAATGCCATCTGATCTCCTTATTCTCATGCCCGGTTATGCCTAAATGCCATCTGATGTCTTATTCTCATCATAGAGGACACTTACAGTATAACATTGAGCAGATATTAGGACTAGCATTAGATCGCTAGCATTAGCAAGTTAGCATTAGCATTCAAACATTAACATTACTGTATTTGCTTTATATACAAGAATGGATAAGCTTTAATGCCATCTGATCTCATATTCTCATGAAGGGTTATACTTAAATGCCATCTGATGTCTTATACTCATCATAGAGGACACTTACAGTATAACAATGAGGAGATATTAGCACAAGCATTAGATTGCTTGCATTAGCAAGTTAGCATTAGTATTAAAACATTAACATTACTGTATTTGCCTATATACAAGAAGGGTTAATTAAAAGCCATCTGATCTCATATTCTCATCAAGGGTTATGATTAAATGCTATCTGATCTCTTATTCTCATCATAGAGGACACTTACAGTATAACAATGAGCAGATATTAGGCACCGAGCATTAGATCGCTAGCATTAGAAAGTTAGCATTAGTAATCAAACATTAACATTAATGTATTTGCATATATACAAGAAGGGTTAATTAAAAGCCATCTGATCTCATATTCTCATGAAGGTTATGCTTAAATGCCATCTGATCACATATTCCCAATCAGAGAGGACACTTACAGTATAACATTGAGCATATATTAGACTAGCATTAGATCGCTAGCATTAGCAAGTTAGCATTAGCATTCAAACATTAACATTACTGTATTTGCCTATATACAAGAATGGATAAGCTTTTAATGTCATGTGATCTCATATTCTCATGAAGGTTATACTTAAATGCCATCTGATGTCTTATTCTCATCATAGAGGACACTAACAGTATTGGCAATGAGCAGATATTAGCACTAGCATTATATCGCTTAGCATTAGCAGGTTAGCATTAGCATTCAAACATTAACATTACTGTATTTGCTTATATACAACAATGGATAAGCATAAATGGCATCTGATCTCATATTCTCATGAAGGGTTATGCTTAAATGCCATCTGATGTCTTATTATCATCATAGAGGACACTTACAGTATAACAATGAGTAGAGATATTAGCACTAGCATTAGATCGCTAGCATTAGCAAGTTAGCATTAGCATTCAAACATTAACATTAATGTATTTGCTCATATACAGAAGAAGGGTTAATTAAAAGCCATCTGATCTCATATTCTCATGAAGGGTTATGCTTAAAATGCCATCTGATCACATATTCCCATCAGAGAGGACTCTTACAGTATAACATTGAGAAGATATTAGCACTAGCATTAGATCGCTAGCATTTGCAAGTTAGCATTAGCATTCAAACATTAATATTACTGTTTTTTGCCTATATACAAGACGGGTTAATTAAAAGCCATCTGATCTCATATTCTCATGAAGGGTTATGCTTTAATTGCCATCTGAACTCATATTCCCATCAGAGAAGACTTACAGTATAACATTGAGCAGATATTAGCACTGAATTTTTGATCGCTAGCATTAGCAAGTGAGCATTAGCATTTTAAACATTTACATTACTGTATTTGCCAATATACCATAATGGATAAGCTTTTAATGCCAGCTGATCTCATATTCTCATGCAGTGTTATGCTTAAATGCCATCTGATGTCTTATTCTCATCATACAGGACACTAACAGTATTACAATGAGCAGATATTAGCACTAACATTATATCGCTAGCATTAGCAGGTTAGCATTAGCATTCAATCATTAACATTACTGTATTTGCCTATATACAACAATGATAACATAAATGCCATCTGATCTCATAGTCTCATGGGGCCATGCTTTTAATGCCATCTGATGTCTAATTTCATCATAGAGGACTCTAACAGTATTAATGAGTATAGCACTAGCTATATGCTAGCATTAGCAGTTAGCATTAGCATTCAAACATTAA